>VZTE01000845.1:1975129-1985522 GCA_013397775.1 Eulacestoma nigropectus | reverse complement strand
TTTTTTTTTTTTTTTTTTTTTCTGTGTTGTGATCCTAATTTCCTTCAGGATTTCTTCTTCCTCTCCTGGGAAATTTGTCTCTATTTCTGGCATCTGTCCTTCCTAACCCTTCCCACGTTTCTTCCCTTCTAAAGACAGGGGAAAAGAATCCATTTAATATTTTTCTGTAGTAACGTCTATCTCATCTGTCAATAAATTACCCTTTGCCATCTCTGGGAGACCCCTTTGTCTCCCTTCACTGACCTTATTCTGTACCTTGCCTGGTTTTTTTTTAAGGGAGGATGCAATATCCCTGGGCTGTCATTCCATGAAGAACAGCTGTCATTCCTCCCATAGTGTATGCGTATGTGTTTGAAGAGGGAGCGGAAAAGGAGGGGGGAATTAGGGGAGGACAGGGTTCTGCTGTTGGGAAATATGATGGTCCTATTCAGAGTGGTAAATGTTTTCTCATTCATGATATTCAGCTCCAATTCTGTCTTTTTCTTCAGTGGTTTTAGACATTCATTTTCTTATTAATCTAACACTCATCTATCTGACATCTAACTACAAGAATATTTATTAAAGGTATTTTTTAAACTCATTATGTATGCATTTTATAAATGTCTAATTTCTGCACAGTCTCTGCAACTGTGAATGCTATCTCACCGTCAGAGCTGCAGTCTAATACTACAGAGGTGGATTCAGAAAGCATTATCTGTGGCTAAAAAACATGACTTTTCCATACATTTTCAGTGTTACAAACTGAAATGCTCACTGAGAGGGTTAAGGAGCATGGTATAGTCCTGCATGTAACTAGCTAGCTGTGCAGACCTGCACAAGGAAGAGACAGATCCATGAACCCAGCAATTCCTGCCCTGTCCTTACTCCTCCCTGTGCTTTTTGAAGCACTGCAGATGCCCAGATAAGTCATCACGGAGCATTCCCTGTGTTTCTCATGGTCCAAGGGCTTTGTGCATAGCACAGGTACAAGTTCCTTTCTTCCTGCCCCTGCTTCCATACACAACCTAGCCATAAATTAGTACAGTTTAAAAAAGCAAATACTAGTTTTGATCAAATTCTACCAATGTATTTAAAGAGACAAAGGAACTAAAAGAAATCCACCAAAGATGCTCTCACCTTCTGGCAATTACACTTCTTAATGCATTTATTCTCACAATATGGGCGTGAAATAAGGAAATGCAGTTATTATCTATGGTGTGCATAGAAACACACCAAAGTGACCTCAAGGTACAAGACACAGCACGTGATGGGGCCCTTATTCTCCAAGTACCTGAGTCAAAAACCTGGTGGAACACACTGTGAGTCTTGTTTGATCCAGCCTTGGGGTTTCCTTTGTTTGGAAACCATCAAAAGGCACCGTGTTTGTGTCACAGGCCAGGTCTGGGCATGGCCTCTGGACCTGTGAGCTCAGAGGTGTTCCAAAGGCCCACCTTTGGATTAGCAACACTAGACAGAGACTGAAGAACTTAAGGCAAAAGGATGTCTAGATACAACATACATACCAAGCTCCTCACTTCCTTGTCCTGTGCTAGCAGGACATCAGCAGAACATCTTTTCTCTTAAAAGCACTATAGTACTTGTTTTACAACTGCTTTGTGATTGATGTCCACTCTGGCCCTTTCTCTCTCATCTGATGGCTCTGGCAGTCCCTGCTTGATTTAGCCATCCCAGCTAAAAAGGTAACCCATCTCCACAGCTAGAAGTAATAAATTCTTCAGCCACCACAGCAAAATACATTGATATGATCTTGAATTAAATCACTCATGTCTGCAGTTCTCAGTCCAGGATATCACAGTAAATTGGTATCAGCTGAAATCAGATTTACATTAGTTAATGTATCAGGCTATGAGCTGAACAGTTTGCACTGGCCACACCACTCATTCAGCCACCTCTTCTTTGGGATAACTACCTCCAGCACCTTAGTAATGCAGCCAGCTGAACAGTGGTATCTTAAACTTCTCCAGGAGGAACCACTGGGGCTTGGGAACCAGAGCCTTTACTTCCCTAGAAACAATCTGCGCCCTCAGGGACTTAGGCTCTGTCTGCATATGGAAATCGGGTTTTCAAATGTATCCTACTGGTAATACCAACCCTACTCCAGCACCAGGAAGAAGGCGTGGAGTCTACTGAAGAATGGCTCTTGGCTACTGCCATCTTCAGGACTATCCCATGTTAATTATTCAGGTCTTTTGTAAAGAGACACCTGTGGCAATTGGCAGAGTATCTGCACAAACATTAGCAGCCTTGAGGCTGAGAAACTGTTAAATAGCCTTAGTAATAGAATATTAAAACTTTGATGATGAGTGAGTGTGGGTGGAATAATTGTCTGCTCAGAAAGAGGAGCCTTTTTCTCATTCTATTCCTGTCGTTGAATCCTTATCTCCTGGATAAATAAAAACAAACCTCCCCAGTTATTGTTCTCGTTCACCTTTTGACTCTTGATTAGATTTACTGCAGATACATCCCTTTGGCAATGAAAATGGAATCAACACATTTCTGATGCACTGCAGTGGAATTCTCATTCCCTGCTCCACCCTCAGACCTCCAAGGTCCTCGTTTTCTGAATGGCGGTTAATTACCTGTCCTAGCGCATGGATGAGATACAACTTTCGGAGAGATCACTTGCCCTGATCAACAGACTGTTCCGTTTCACTTTGAATCTTTATCTTATTTTTAACCCTCAGCACTTGGAACCAAACCTGATACCTTTCTGAAGAGAGAAACGCACGGTGATAGAAGCTGCCTTGCTCGGGCTGCTTCTCCTTTCTATATTTTTCAGTGTTTTCCCAGATGAGGCCCCAGGATTATTGCAAACGAGTCCCAGGAAGAAATGCTGCTCAATTAGGCGAAAAGAAACTCGAAGGAAAAAAGGAGTAGAGCCAGCAAATTGCTTGAGATAACAATCTCCCCCCACCCGTGTGTCTCTGTAACTAAGAGGATTAGCTGAACTTTCTGTGTCACACCAAAACTGACAATAAGCAACAGTGACTTCCCCCCGCTGGCACTTGTACCTTCACATGTTTCATTTTCTTGCCCACACTACTGCCTTGCCCCTTGCTGATTGTATGACAAACTTGGGGATGAACATGATGGCTCTTTCCTTTCCTTTAAGATTTATGACTCAAAGCCAAATAAAACCCAACTCAAGTTATTACATGCTCTGTTTCCTCCTAACAACAACTCACTTTTAACAGTGTAAGCTAAGCAAGGAAACATGGAAATATGGTCTCCTTGATCTCACCTGATCTATCTGCTGTTAGAGATGCAAACAGCAGCCTCGGGTCTGCCAACACAGGAGCAGGCATAAAGACGTCCCTTGGGAGCAGGACCAAACGTCTGGAATATATAAAGCAGAAGTCCCATCAAAATTCAAAGTAACTGAGGTTCTGTGTAGATATAGCACTGCCAGCAAGAGCTGGATGTTTATTTCAAGTTAAGATTTATCATTCTGTGGTAGGAGGACTACCCAGGGTACTCTTGCAGTGAAAGGAAACGAACTTTGTTAAAGGACTCTGTTGCCAGTTATGGAATCAGCCCCATGTTCCTCTGACAATAGTGTACACATGATGAAAAGAATATGGCTTGTGGCTGAAGATGATCAAACATCAAATAATTCCAGTTTCTAGAGTAAACTAATTCCTTTTGCTGACCTGTGTAGAACATCACTCTAAACCTGGTGAACAACTCCTTTCCATGAGCTTGCCAGAGAATTTGTACAGAGAGAGGAAGTTTGTTCTATGAGACAAGGCAAAGGAGGAACATTCTCCAACCCAGACATGCTCCCTCCCTTCTCTTCCCTGAGTTCCCACAGACTACCACAGCAGAAAGTGGTGGAAATATAAAAGGTAAATGTCTCTGATACCTGAAGGGCTGCACACAGGTACACTGACCAAGTAAGCACCTGTGCCACAGTGAAGAAGGAACTTGAAAGCAAGAAGGAGACAGGAGAAGTAGAAATGTTTTCACATTCACGTGAAGTAGATACCAACACACAAAAAGGGAATGTTGTGATAAAACAAATTGGGATGTGGGACTCAGGTGAGCACCACCAGAGTAAGGATTAAGGGAAAATGCTGATGCAGAAAAATCTGCAGGAAGTATTAGGGTTGGATGATAAAATGCATGGGACTTGCCATTTCTTGTAAAGCATTTTACTGAACTAGGCATCTGTGCTGTGTGCCCTCTCATTGCTACACAACTCCCTGGACCTAAATTAAACCACTGTGGCACTTCTGCCATGTTAAACGGTGCGAGCAGGTACACTCAGGCCACATAAATTCAGTGAAGTAGTGTTTTGGGTGTCCCTGTACAGCTTTATTTGTGATCAAAGGGTATGGTGTTGTGGGGGAGAACTACTTCCAGACAGATTTAGACTTTTACTCCAAAAATCTGTTCAGACTGAGGCATTGTAAAAACTGCCCAGTGTATTGCCATGGGGCAAGACTGCCTTGTCACTCTGTAGCAACCCCTGTCTCGCCTATATGGAGCAGCAGTTTTAGTTCAAAGGGATCCAGGTCCATTCTCTTTCCCCATTTACATGAAATGGGACTAGAGTGGAGCGTGGCAGCCTATTAACAGTGCCCCACAGCACTGCAAGAGTTCTGCCTAGAGAGTGAAGGACACCGTGTCCAATTGAAATTACAGAGGAATTTGGGGTAGGCAGAATGTAATTACACAATTGGAATTTAAACTGTGAAATTAAAAGGAAATATTCAAGGATGAAGGGGCAGAGAGAATCCCTAATCTCCAGCCAGGCTAGGCTGTGTGACAGAAAAGTCCCTTTCTGAAGAAGGAATAAGCAAAGAGCTGTCCTGGAAGAAAGGGAGGTAAAGAATAAAGACAATGTTTTCAAAAGCACCCTAACTCCAGCTGTGTGTTTATTTCACAGGCTATATCTATTCTACAGAAAACCTTGCGGTTGCTAAAAGGCATCAGATGTGTCCCTCTTGGCCCCCTCTTCAGTGAGGTCAAAAACAATTTGGTTCCTCATGTAAGCAGCACCAAAGCATTCCCAAGGTCTACAGCAGAAAGCGTGCTGTACAACTGGTTGAAAAAAGGAGTTCAGCCCTGGTTCTCAAATAGGTACAAACCAGAATTTGCCCTTCTACCTGAGTTTGTCACACTGCTGGCACTCTTGCTTTAGTATCTGAGCTTTTCCCAAGTCTTAGTTAATAATCATCCTAACAAAAAATAGCTATTTTTAAGGGTTTTCCTGTAGTAAGGGGAGGAAGAGAGAACCACTGAAAGCAGATCTGTGACAGTTTTGAGTGGCAACTTGAATCAGGCAATTGCAAATCCCACTCCTTAGAGATCAGAATCAAGTTGTAGGACCCCATTGTTGTCCCTCTCAGAGCAGAGAGACAGGTAAAGATGGAGCCAGCCTTGTGGATCTCTGGGAGACGAACAATAACTGCTAAACAGGGTCCTTCAATCAAGGCACAACAGAGAGAACTGGGGGCTCATCTTGGGCTGCCCAGCTACGCATCCAACTGGAGACAAGTTTCTTAATTTCTCTGCTTTAGTTTAACATTGCTAAAAAAGCACAGCCATAATTTCCTAAATCTTCAAAGCTGGTGATTTGTAAGGTGTAACTGGTTAAAATTGGAAAGTTCAGAAGCTGCATTGATGACAACTATTGAAATGCATACAAAAACCTGAGCTAGAGCTAAAGTGCAGCCAAAGCAGCAGAGAGTGAGAAACAGATTGAAAAACCCACCTGAAAAGATAAGTGTCCTTTTAGTAATTACCTCTCCCTTTCCTGAGGATGTGTGAAGGTTCTGAATTACAGGGGGTTTTTTAAAATATGAAAATGAAAAACATGCTTCTTTTCGCCCCTGCTCCATTTCTTATCTCCAAAAAAGCAGTTAGCTGTACTTGGGAGGGGCAGAGTATTACGAGATGGTATAACTTTCCTGCTATAATTTTATTATCTTTAAGATTCAGAGGAGTGGCGACAACTCTCAGAAATAAGAGATTCAGGGTCATCCTTTCTCCAATCCAGAGACAACAGAATAGGGTCAGAACCAAAGGCAGAAAGCAATCTGGTCAAAGGCAGCCAGAGGAGTGTGCAGGGGAAAAAAAACCAGCCAATATATGCAGTGGACAGTCTCCATTTCTCTTCTGCTGTTCGTGCTCAGCACTCACAAGGTGCGTAGGAAGGAGATCTGAAGAGGGGGGAAAGCATAATCCTGGAAAGAGACAGTACTAGTGGGTCCCAAGCCTTGGGGACAAGGGTGGACTCTTTTCCATGCTGGGAAACAGGAGGAGGGCGGGGAGCAATGCAGGAGAGAAAGGAAAAACAGCTTTGTGGTTAAAGTACTGAACTGCACAGCCTCAGAGCACCTAGGTGCAAGTCTGTGTCCCACTAATGTCAGCTGTGACACTGGAGGGACTATGCACAGTCTTTCCATTGCTTTTCTTCACTTCTCCTCCTCAATCAAGAAGGTACTAATCCTATTTTTTCCCTCGTTCTTTCCCTGCCAGCTCTCTAAATTGCAAGCTTTTTGAGACACAGTGTCTTTTGCTATCGATAGCATGTTCAAAAAATAATGCTGTACCAGGGAGGCTGCCGGTTGCTCTGTCAGGTTGTGTATGATAATGAGAAATAGGAAACAGACAGAAACACACAGATAAGTTTAATTAAACGTGAGACAATCTGTGCAGTCCCCAAGTGAAAGGAATACAGAAGTTTGGGAGAGGTATGTAGGAAACATAAGGGGCAAAGGATGACTGTTTTGAGGCAGAAGCATCTAAGTATCTGGAATACCAAAGGGAAAGCAGAAGCAAACACGATTCTAGTAACAGGCCCTACTGGAGGAGAGAAATCTGATGTGAAGAAAACAGGATAGAGAGAAGGGGGACATCGTGTGAGAAAAGCAGCATCTGGGATTCACATCTGAGTGGCACGGTGGAATTGGAGCAGAGCAGATAAGTTTGCTCTTAATTTCCCTATACACTAGAGCTGTTTTGTGAAAAGGGTAATTTCCTTCTCAGTGTGCTTTTTGCTTAAATACTGTGATGTATGTTTCTTTTGCTCTCTGCCTTCCCACCTCATGCTTCTTTTGTCCTCTGCCTCCCTACCTTAAAAAAAATTGTCTCTGAAACACTGCTGAATTAATTCTAGCAGGAGATAGAAAATTCAGAAGGTCACATAGTAATCATAGAAAATTTGGGGTTATGGGCACCAGTCAAGCAGGCCAAGGAGGGATAGGAATTAAGAAGTATTTGGTTCAACATCAAAACAATGGATACAAATACACTGCAGAGCTTTAAAAGATCCTCAGATACTATTTCTTCCCTTTACATGTGGTGGTGATTTTGAACACTGTATTGTTTTTCACTGCCAGAAAATCTTTTTAAAGCAAAATCCCTGTGAGAGGCAATTCTGTGTGGCTGACAAGTCCAGCCAGAGAATGGAATCACAGGGTCCTGCTCACTGCTCGCTGTTTTGGGCTCTGTTTCAGCCCATCCTTCACCACCAGTGTGAGCCTGGTCTCACCGACTGCAGCTGAACAATCAACTTTTTCACTTACGTCTTTTTGTGAAATGAATCCAGAGTGCTCAGCTCCTCGTAGGACTAAGCTTTGTATCGTCTCTGTGTCCAATTATCTCAAATTTCAAGTATTTTCAGCAAGTTGCTCATGAGTAAGATACCAATCAGGCACTATGTGGCACTCAAAATTGAAAGAGAGGTAAAATTTATCTGATAAATTATTCATCACTAATGATTTGGCCAGCTTTCCTGGATATATAGCCACAGGGATGTATGACACCTTGGGGAAGGCATCAGATAGAGATGCATTCAAAGAAAACTAGAGGAGAGGATGCAGACATAGATCCAGACTAATCTTTACAGGGAGACGGAGAGCACCTATGTGGCCTGACTGAATTAAGTTCTCTTTATAGGTGGTCAATTAGAAAACACAGAGCAGATTAAAAACTACCAGAAAACGATGACAAAAAAAAAAAAACCAAACAAACAAAAAACAAAAAAAACCACCCTAAAGCAAAAAACCAAACCACTAGCAACTACTTGTTTTCAGACATCTTTTCTGCGGCAGCTGTGGTTTCCAGCTAAGTGTGCAGAAGCTGAGCGAGAGCAAAGGCTAAATCAGGTGTGGTAATGGGAGCAAATTCTCCACAGCAAGAAGCTGCCGGTATCAGGGAAGAGGTTACTGGGAAGTGGCATGCTGGACTGAGAAGAGTCTTTGGGTGAGATAGGGAGATAGGGGAGAGAATATTCAGCATAGGCAGGATTAGAGCTGTGCAGAGTCTTAATCTAGGCAGCCCTTTCTCTACACCTTTATCTGTCCTGGTGCAGCCCCTGCGTGCTGCAGTGCTGGTATAACCTGGCCATAAAACTGGATTAACTGGCCCGCGAGGATCATGGCTGAACTGAAGAGGAGCACGACAATATGCCTTTGTTTACATGTTCGCTCCTGCGAGTGCAACACAGATCTTCGGGAGACAAAGTGCTTAATTGCTGGTTTAGAGTGTCAGCAAATGAATGTGCATGAGTAGAACTGGTGTTAGGGGAAGGTTTTTGCTCTTTCACACTGCAGTCCGTTTCTGCTGGTGTCTTCTGCAATAACAAGAGGTTATTTTATAGGATGGCAAGGAAAAAAATCCCATTACCAGAGGAACTTATTTTTAAATAAAAATGACAAAATTACCTTTCTGATTCACCCCTTGAAGATACACCCTGCTGTTTCTCTTCTTTAGCCTTTCCTTTTTGGCTCTTTCCTACCAACAAAAAAAATCTGGTGGCTGTCTCTGATACAACTCCGAATTTCTTCAGCAACAGCATGCAAGAACAGATCCCTGACAGTTCCTCTTACTTCACAATGTTTTGCACCCCAGAAGAAAATCCGGCTTGGACTCTGACCCATCTGAGTTAACGACTCTTGGAAAACGTTACGACCAAGTCCTTGATGAATGCCGTCCTATACTAGTCTCCTTTCTTCTTTTTCTGGAAGTACATTACAAAGCTCAGGGATAACGTGAATTTATGCACTATTAAGAATGTGAGTAAGTTTTTTTTTTTACTCTGCCAAATCTGTCAAGAATTAACAAAGTTTTGCCACTCTGGCTGATTGCTCGTCCCGATTTGGAAGCTTTGAATCTAAAGCTAATTTTATTTGTTGGTCCCTCTGGTCTCATATTTACTTCCCTTTAAAGAGGGAGGCATGAAACCCGACTCCCCTTCCAGGACAATTTGACGCGGGAAGCGTAAGAGGATAAATTATTTGAGAAAAGCACTGCAGGAGCATTGGGTTGCCCAAAACGAGGGAATGTTGCAGTGAGGTTTTTCGAACAGAGGAGAATTGCTTCCGTGCAATCGCTCTTTTCTGGAGGAAAACCAGACCCTCGCTCAGGCACCCTCCTCGACGGGAACCACAGGTTCAGCGATTCCATTTCCACTGGATGCAATTCCTCTTTATTCACAGGGGATTAGTCCTGCCCAGGGCTTGGGCAGTACCTGGCTGCAGGTGCAGTCCAGACGGGTATTTCCACACCACCACTCACAGACACAGCGCCTTTGGAGCAACCATTTACTGAGAGGCTCCTGCCAGGCACCTGTCCCCCACAGATATTTCAAGCACTACCCCCCCCAAAATTCCCCCACCTGTCCACTACCGATTACCTCAGTTTACCTCAAAATCTTCATTCTCTCCCCTACAGATTACCTCAGATTTTATCCCCAAAATATTAATTTTGTCCCTGATAATTACTAGATTTTACCAGCGTAAAAATCCAAAGGCTACATTTACCTTATCCCCAAATCGTCCATTCTGCCCCTTAAAGATTCCATCAGATTTTTCCTGCAAAATACTTTATTTCCTCAAGGATGACCTCAAGTTTTACCCCCAAAATTTTCCCTGTCACTACTGATTACCTCATTTTTACCTCAATATATTCTCTCCCCTAGAGATTATCGCAAGTTTTAGCCCCACAGTTTTCCCTTCCCAGCCACTACTGACAGACAGCTTTGGTTTTACCTCAATATGTTAATTCTCTCCCCTACAGACTAACTCAGATTTTACCCCCAAAATTTTCTCTTCTTGTCCACTCTTGGTCAGCTCAATTTTACCTCAAAACGTTCATTCTCTCCCATCAAGTTTTACCCTCAAAATCTTTCCTTCCTGCCGACTGATAACCTCGTTTTTACCCCAACACGTCCATTATCTCCCCTGCAGATTACCTCAGATTTTACCCGCAAAACATTCAGTTCGTCCCCTGTAGATTACCGAGATTTTACAACCACAAAAAACCCAACGACCACGGGGAGGACCTTTTGGGGAGGGGGGGTCGGACCGCCCCGTGCCCTGAGGGGGCGCGCGGGGGGCGCCTCAGTGCGCACGCGCCTCCCTCATCGCCCGCCGGCCGGGGGGGG
>VZTE01000845.1:1955864-1974339 GCA_013397775.1 Eulacestoma nigropectus | reverse complement strand
AGAAGGACTCCGTTTCCTCATCGCTCCTCTCGTTGCCCCCCTTCCCCGCAGCACCCCCCCTTAGCCGGGGTTATTTCCCCAGAGCCTGGGCCTTGCAGCGTGGGGTGGGTGGGTGCGGGGAGGGGGGCAGGAGGAGAGCGTGGTTTGGCTTTTTCATTTAAAGCTCCCCCCTCCCCTCGCAAGGGGCGGGTTCGGTGGGGGGTGACTGCGGGGTGCACGGGCAGAGCCCCCCCGTGCTCTTCTCTGGCGGGAGAGGGGCCCGCCGAGGGCTGGGTTTGCCCCCCGTCCCCGAGGGCAGGGTCCGCGCCCCCCGAGGGCCGGATCTGCCCCGGCGGTGTTTGCCCCGCTCCCCCTTGGCCCCAGGGCTCCGGCGGAGCCCCCAGGGCACGGCGGTGCCGGTCCCGTCCCTCTCCCCCGCGCTCTCCCTCTCTTCCTTCTCTCTCCTTCTCATTTGAATAATGTCTAATTCGGGGAGGTTTATATTATTGAAATGGCCGCCCGGCTTTCCCCGCCTCTCATGTTTAGTAATTCAGACCTTTAATAACAGCCACTCAGAGCCCAACGCCGTGTTTATATTTTACATTCGCCCCATGTGCTTTTGTGGTTCAATATGATTCTTCTTTCTCACTCTCTCGCTTTTTTTTTTAAATTTTCTTGGCAAACCCACAGGGCCCCGAGATCAAACCCAGGCTGTGTGAGGAGAGGAGGGGGAGAGCCAGGCCCCGGCTCCTCTGGCAAGCGCCTAGGCCTCACTCTGCTGCTTGATTTATTTACTAATAACCAAAATGACCCCCCCATCTCCACTCCACCCCTGCCAGCAAAAACAAAACCCTCCTGGGGCTTGAGCAGCATCAGATCTGCTCATAGATTCTCAAACACTCATGTCTTTTAAATAAGGAGCTTATTTTTAATTTATAGCAACTCAAGACTGTAAAGCTGTTCCTTTCATATCTGCTTTTCAGAGGCTTGGGCATTTTTGGTCCCTTTGTCCTTGATTCTTTTCCTTAAAGGAGAGTTGCTTCTAATTTACGTTTCCTGGCACTGAGAGAGCTATAGAAGACACACTCAAAATCTGAACAGCTTTCCTCCTCCCTCTGAACACAAACAGAATTGAATACATTGAAGATAATCTTATTCACCTTCTTTTTGCTTAATGTGGATGAGGTTTAACAGTGCAGTGTGTCAGATGCTTTTGTCGCTGCTTGTATCTTTGACTGTTCTGGGTTGAGGTTTTTTTTTTTTTTTTTTTTCCCCCTTTCATTTAGATTTGGCTTTCAAGACAGAAGATACCACTAGGCAGTACAGGGTCTAGAAAGGAAGATAAGTTTTCTGTGATTGTGTCATAAGAATGCCAAGTGAAAATTGAAATTAATCCTCTTAAATTGTCTGGAGTAATTCAGTTTTAAACCAGATATTAGTCTACTTAGAAATAAAACAAATGGGCTACTTGATTAGGGGGAGGCAGTAATTTGAAATAGAAAATATTTATGCAGGGATGGGTTTCAAATAAAGCTGTGTAGGTTTTCATTAGTGACCATTGTTTTCACCCTGTGGAGAAAAAGGACCGAACAGCAGGGTACTTCAGAGTAGCAGTGCCAGATTAGCATGTAAACATCTTTGAAACACTACTAGGAAGAGAGTTCACGTGCAAGTGCAGATGGCATATTTCGTAGTTTGGTTCTAAATTTAATTTGTCACAAAATACTGCACTGCAGCTAATGAAAAGCATTTTGATTTAAAAAATAACGACTCAGGTTATTTATCCTTTTTTCTTCACCCTCGGCAAAGACAGGCCTTGAATACTGGGAGGAAAAAAAAAGCTTTAGAAGCTGTAATGAGACTGTTCAGGTGACTGACTGTTTCACAGACCAACAGCACAAGGCTGGCTGGACAAAAAGCAGTAATATGATTTCATGCCTTAAATAGCATATGTTTTTGCACTCGCTTCACAAGATGTGGTCAAGCCGATGATGTCATTGGCCAGAGGACAAGGTGCAGTTAATTTGATTTATTGACCTGGGGTGAGGTGTAGCACTGAAACCTTCTCATAGGGAAACCATTTATCTGAGGACAATTTCCTTTATAGCAGCAATTTAACCACTGCTGAGACTGTAGATATTTTATCCAGCATGATAAAAATGTACATTGCATCTTGCAAACAAAATTTCTTTGTCCGCTGGCGTTTTAGTAATTTTTATAGAATGGAATACTGGACAGTGGCCTTGTGCAGTCTCATGGCTGAGCTGGGGTTTATAACGCTGAATTCAGGTATTTACATGCCAAAATACAGATGTATTTCTCTCCAACATGTGTCTGTGTGCCTGTGTTGCAGCCTAAAATTTTACCGGAATGTGCTGGGGATAGAATGTGTCTTCACCAGTGAAGGCCATAGTCAACACGTTAGCATAATGCACCTTTTCCCAAACCTTGGCATCACCTTCCCTTGTCAGAAGGTGCTTAGACTACTGTGTGGGTATTACTGCTCAGTCTTTAGTGTTTTTCCGAGTCTCAGATTTTTGTGTTAGTTTGTCACAGGTAGGTGTCAGATTTTAAGCTGCTCCTTGGACCATGTTTGTGTGTGTTGGGTCAGAGAGTAAAATAAACTTTTTTCTTCTCTGTGGTCTACCTGGCTGTGGTGACAATGGAGGGTTGTACTACCGTTACAGTGTTTCCTAATTTTTATCAGGAGATTATACTCTATTTTGGCTGTCTTTTCAGCTTTTAATTTATTAGAGACAGAAGGAAGTGTCCTCCTGTGAAATAGTTCCACTGCCTGATTACATCCCTTCAATTATTAAGGTGATGTTGAATTTTTATCTTTTCTTTTTTTTTTTCTTCACTTTTTCATAACTGACCAAAACTTAGAAGTCTGACACCTGGTTGGAAAACAGGCCAAATTATGCCAGTAGCCATGCTGCTGCATGTGGAGCAGAATTGGGAAGGTGTGTGTCAGGATGATTTTAAAACTAGAGGAGCTAGAGCTTCCCAGAAGGAAGGGGGGAAAATCTAAGCTTCCCACCCTGTCATTTAAAAAGGAAAAAAAAATCTCAGGTTTGCTGTCACTATCAATTTCTCCAAGATTAGCCTGCAGCCGTAATTGAAGCAGTAAATGTTAATCCTGGCTCCCTGATGCTGGATGTGGATACCTTGTGAATGCTTGTCTTGGTGAGCGATGGTGGCGATGTCTGGAGGTGCCTCGCTTGACGGGATCGGTGAGGTTGCCTTCACCTTGGTCTGTCTGTTCAGGCCAAGAAAGCACCAACATACTCTGTGTTGGGAGTCCCTTGTATGTGAAGAAGTGCTGTTCCTACTTTGGCTTGATCATAATAATTTATTGCCCAGAAAAACGAGGTTTGGAATACCATTGTCACTGAAATAATAGTTGTCAGATTCCAAGCGGTAAATTCCACATTTAGAGTAGGGCACTTTTGCTGTTTTCTTTATATCCAGATGTGTGAGGATGCAAAGAGTTCTGGGGTAAATGCTTTGCTCATGCTGTTCAAGATGTTTTTTGGTTGAGTTGTTTTGTCATCCAGTTTCTTTCTGTTTAATAGGGTGCAAGTTCCTCCTAGACAGGTTTGTTTACTCTCCTGGTTCTCTGGCAAATTTGCAGTGTTTTTTTGTAGTATGCACTAAGTTTTCACTTGCTTTCCTTAAATTTTGACTCCCGTGGAGTTCAAGATTTCAAAACAGGTTGCAGCGTCATTTTCTATTCGTCTTAAACTCTTGTTGCCCTCAGGACAATAATCTTGATACTTCTATTTTATACAGCTGACAATTAGGCAGCCTCTGCTCCTTGCACTTACAGCTTTATTATTTTTATCTTGAGAGAATCAGTGACAGTCCTGGCAAATGACTGTCTTTTTTGACATACGTATTTTGAGTCTTGGTGACAAAGCTGTTGTCAAAAGGTGGTGTTGAACAAATTAAGTATGACTTGAGCGTCCCAAATGTGATGTGCTTGGCTGTGCTTAAGCTGGATTGTGAATGAAAGACTATCTCGATTTGCTGGATAGACTTACAGTGCTGGCTGTTCACTACTGCAGAGATTTGCTTCTATGTTAACAAATCCCCCCCTTTTCCAAATGTGCTACATTGTTATACGGAGCAGGTTAAGTGTGGGAATTGTTGGGCTAAGTGTAGGAGATTAATTTAAGGGAAGATACTGGTCTTGGTTAGGATGTATTAAATAGTTGCTGGCATTTCACATGAAACGATTTGACAATGCTAATGTGAGGGAAAAAGAATCCATAGATGTATTTTCCTTTCTGTAGCTCTTTGCATTAAATTTCTTGAATTGTGTGAATAGGCCCTCATGCTGTTTCGTATGCACTTATTTTTCTCTATAGAAAAGGAAATAATTACTTAAGATCTCAGTATTATTCCTTTCCCTAGTTTCTTATTTCACAACTGTCTAGGAAATATTCACATTTGTTAACTGTATTATATATGTGAGCTTTATAGTGCATTAGAAAGTCTTTGCAAAAGGAGTTTTTTATAGACTGCTACTGATTAATTGAATTAGTTTAGGGTTAATAACACAGTTGAGTGATGAAGTGTTGGTTTGGTGTAGAGGATTTACTGGGTTCCAGTCCTGAGTTGGTCACCAATTTTGCTTGCTTTGCTGTTCTGGGCTAAATCTGTGTAATGGGAATTATAGAGCACATTTTCACAGGGGTGTTGCTGGGGGAAAAATTAGCTAATGTTTTCTGGTGTCTCAGAAGGTAAGAGAGCTGTGATTCTTCTGCTTTTACATATAATCATCCAGGCTTGTGCCCAGGTTGAACTTTGCCGAGGATGTTTCAGTGCTGGCACTGTTGGCACACTCCCGTCAGCGATGAAGGCCTCCCGTTGTACAGGCACAGATTACTGTCAGTTCTAACTATGGTGTGATGCAGATCTGCTCCAGGGTATGCGGTTCAGTGACAGCTTAAATCAGCCCCAGCCTGTCCTCATCTCCCTGTGTGTTCCTGCCACCTTCCCTGCACTGGTGCAGATGCTTGCTGGATTCCTTTGCTGAGCTAGTTCAGGGAATTAAATTGGCAGAAAACAAGCCTCGCCAGAAATAATGAATAGTTTTTTTGTTGGTTTAGCTCTTCGAACTGGCTTACAATGAGATTAGACAAATAGCAGTACCAATCAACTAAGGGAACAAGAAGCACACGTGTTGACCCAAGTCTTCTCATAATTTCATTCTCTCTGATGGCTTTTCTGTTGGCATAAATGGGGAGTCATGCTCTCAGCCATGTGATCCTACCTCTTACTTGGCACCCGTCCTAGCACTTAACTGGATTCCAGGATGCTCCAGGTTAACTTGCTAACCTGGTGGAAAACTAGCCCCAGATCATTTTATGTCTCTGGTTTATGAAGTTGGCTTCACAAAGACCTTCAAGTGCAAGAAAGGGGGTAGAAAGAACCATGTGAGTGAAAGTGGAGGAATGGGAAAGAAGGAAGGGAAAGGAAGCTTCCTCTTTTCAAAAGCAGCAGCAAGTATTCTGGTTAGCTTAGTTATATAGCTTTGCTTTTAGATTGATATAAACCACTGTGTAACTACAGTTGATTGAGTTGATGAGCTGAACTTGATTTAAAATGGTACTGGCCAGAGGGAAGCGATGGGAATGTAGCTGTGGATAGCTGTGGGCACTATGCTGCACCTTCTGTTTTAGCAGTAAGCTGTACATAGATCATGGAAGCCAGAGATGAAACTGCACCTAAGTAGAGTAGTAGCTTGGAAACCAATAGATGCTGAAAATTTGGTGTGGTTTGTGCTGTCATAGGTATGATTGCATTAATGGTAGCAAGGGCAGAAACTCCAATAAAAATAGTGGATGAGACCGTTAAGTGGTTCCCATTATTTTAGTGCTGCTTACAGTGAGACACGTCTCTAAAAAGGACTGTGGCTTTAAAGGACATATTGACAAAAGTACTTGGGAAATTACAGACACCATTACTTCTGCTAAATTTTGGACTGACATCCTTGTAAAGCAACCTTAAAAAAGCCCCCACCAAACCCAAGTGTAAGTGCTTCAGCCATTTAATATGATCACTCTGAGGCAGATTTATCTTTTCTATAAATTGTAATATTGTGACAAGAAACCTTTTGCTCATCATTCCTTTTATTTTTTTCTTCTCAGAAATCTGATTTGGCTGTATAGAGATGAAGTGGCATATATAGCATGTTTGACACCATATGACAGGGCATGAAGCTTTGGAAAAGGAAGATATGAACATCTGAGTAACTGACATAGTAAATACAGTTGAAGATTTAAAAATAAGTGTAGAAAAACCTGTTGAATCAGCCTGGAGGTGTAGCTTGCTTCTTTTTCCCCCTCCTTTTCTTTGAGGGCTGGTAGGAAGTCACCATCTTTTTTGCAGTGAGCTCCTTCGCTGTTTGTTCTCTTTGTCCTTTCGATGATTCAGTTTTATTTGAAAAATACCACGTGACTTTAGTAATTTGTGCCTGACCATACCAGTGTGAAGTTGTGGCTTTATACTACTTGGATGCAGCAGAGGGAGAGGAGTGTACAGTGAGTACAGGTAGAAATTATTCAGATGTTTGAATCACTCATTTCTACATTGTTAGTTAATACAGTCTACCGAATGGGAAATGAGATTCAAGTTTCTTTCAGGAATTCTGTTGGCAAAGATTCATTTCTAAGTATTCATAATTTTGTTTCTTGCCTGCTGGTCTTTAGTAGGTTATTGCTTTTATTTGAATTTTCAAATGTCAGTTTAAATAGATACTTGAGTTTTTCTAAGGCTGCAGAGAGAGGAGTATGCCAGTAAATGCTGCCTCCCCTCCCTACCAGCTCCTCTGGGAGCATTTCCCACCCCGTCCTCCGATGCATGTACACACACCTGCATGCACATATGCTTTGGAAAAAGTAACAGAGATCTTGGACTCGGGCCAGCTTCTTCTAGCTCTGATTGTAGTAGTAGAAGACCTTACTGTTTCTGGTTGTTGGTGTTTCCTGTTCCTCTGCATCTGTTAGTAGGTCTTTCCATTTGGGTACTCTCTAATCCATTCCAGTTAAAATCAGTGGAGTTACTAAAGGCTGTGATCTGAACTGCCTAAAGTAGCCCAGAATATTCAGATTGAAACCTATGAGGGATCCTTGGAGCTGCTTTGTCATCACACCTGAGGGTACAGTTCATGTTACACTTAATCCAGTTTAAGGGTGGGCTGTTGCCCAAAAGAAGAGGGAACATAAGCATGGTAAGTATTTGGCCATGACTCTGTGGACTGTTGTCCCTTTTGACAGAGACTGTGTAAAACTCTGTCCTGGCTTCTTGCAGAAATGTGTTGGGATTGAGGAGACTGGAGGTAGGAGAGCAAAGGGAACAGTAGCTTTCCACTTGTAACATTTGTTTCTGAATGAGGGTATCTGTTAGCTGTGTTGGAAAGGTGTGGCCCTTTTCCGGTGTTACCGACTTCGCAGTGATACTTTCCTGGTTTTAATGAAATTATGTTGATCTGAACTACACAATCTAAAGTGTTGCATTTCCAGTATCCCAAGTGAAGCATGCAACTTACAAGTCATTTCCCTTAAATGGACTTACAATAAGAACATCTTTACCTGCTGTTCTGTTTGAGATATTTTGGACAGCTTATGGCAGCAAAGTTAGTTAAATTTGGGAGTTTAGGAGTATCTTTTGGAACAGTGGAGAACTTCTGCATATTTAGTCTGAGGTTTAGTAGCTTCTGTCTTCAAATCAGTCACTGTGTGTCACACATCACAGCTTGAATCTCTTCATCACTAACCTTAATTCAACTCCTGGTTTCCTGCCAGGATGGCTTCGCTTTGGTTGGGATGAGTGTGCCAAGGTAAGGAAGAGAAGACATCGGCTGCCAGGCTGCACTGCTGCCCATGAACCCTGGCCAACCACTGCCCTAGACAAACATGGCCAAGTAGCAGCGGTTGTAAGACAGGCTTCTGGTAAAAGTCCTCATGTGAGAACACATCAGGTGGAAGACTGTGAACTAGAAACCTGATTGTTTTCCAGTTTGGTTTTCCTGATTGGTTTTACTCAGTTTTGCAAAAAAGCAAGTCTTCTAAAGTTGCAGAAATTTTTCATCCATCTGTTTACCCATTTTTCAGTTTGTGCAAGGAGGTACAAAGAAGGGCTAAGCATGTTCTTTACCTCTATCTCAGTCATGTGCTCAGCTGCAATTTCTTGGCGTTTGGGAATGTAATCAAAGGAACTATCCCCATGCTTGACCTCTTTTTATACTCTTTCGTAGTTGCCTGTTGTTGGAGGAGAGTCAGGTAGATCTCTGGTCAGAGCCAGGATGGTGATTTTAGTTCTCTTTCAAACAAAAATAAAATACCTTCCCATTTATTCCCCAGTGCATCCCAAGTTTTGTACCTGGCTCCTTTCCTAAAGTGTTCAGGAGCACCATAAAAGAGTTTAGGCAAGATGATGTTCCTTGTCTACTCTGCACATTTTCAGCTCTGGGGGACAAGTGTGAGGTTGCTCCAAGGGCTTTCCTGATAATTTTTGATTCCCTACCAGGGAGCTGGAGAGCTGTCAGCTCCTTTTGCTCTTGAAGTTTGTGCGTATAAGAGGGTGGGTGTTAAAAATTCAGTGCCTCTGTTACTACTTAATGTAAAAGATCCACAACTGAGCAGATTCTCAACTCCTTAAGACCAGTGTGAGAATTACCCTACAGACAGAGCCTGCAAAAATCTGTAGATTTTGAGTTATTTTTATTTCTGGACTATTCCTTTGTTGCCTTTTTTCTGGTCTTAAAATTAAAATCTGGACACGGTTAAAGGGAAAAGGGGCATTTACCTCGGTATTTATTTAAGGGTCCTTAGGTGCACCACATTCAGGTGGAATGCGCCGAAATGCACACTGAAATGCACACTCCCCCCCCCAAAATGCACACACACAATAAATCGTGTATACAATCTATAGGCCTTGTAAATTAGCATATCTATCAAAGACTCCCCACTGAGAAGCTCGAATGAACCTCCCATTCCAAAGATTCCCCCCCCTGGATGGGCCTATCTTAGTTTACAGAATGTGTTCTAGAGAGGACCTTGGTGTCTAGGGCTTTCTGACTCCTAACTGCGAGACTTCCAGGGTGTTTGGTCTTCTGGCTTAACAGAATGTTTGGTCTAAACTAAGTTATCAAACTTAAGGAATTATTAGTATGTGCGCCAAAAGCACTAAGAATACATAAAGCTATATAAAAGGGGTATAAAAGAAAAGGCAAAAAATCATCCTGGCATCACCTTTACTCATTACAGTGGGAGACAGTGACATTGTAAATAATAACTCCTCTCAGTTCTGAGAAAGGAAAATGCTGTGTTTTATCATTTTGTGATTCAATTTGGTTTGGAACCCACTTGCAACGTGGGTGCATCTTGTATGGTTCAGTTCAGTGGTGCATAAGGGACTGTTTCCAAATATACAAAGGTTTGAATAAAGGCCAGTGCCTGAAAACTTGCTGAGATCATGCTTTAGCCGTGCCTGGTTAGGAAAAACTATTTCATTAATATCATTCTCAGCACAGTTAAAATTGAAAATGGATCCAAGCACATATTGTAACACATTTTAATGGTATCTAGAGTAAACAGAACTATTTCTAAACAGCTAAATTTAGTGGCTACAGCATTGTATTTAAGTGCTTTTACACTCAAGTTTTCTGTAATTGTGGATGATGGACTCCCAACAGTGGAAAGAATTTGCTATATGGAAGTTTGAATAAAGGCATAAGGAGTTAGAATGGTTGTTTGGCATCTTAAATTCCCTAGCCTTTCTCAACTTGATTTGCTGGAGGAGGGAGGAGGGACAGGTGGTGTTTCTTTGTGTTGTGGTGTCTCTAGTCAGGTTTGCAAGTGGTTTGGGCATCTCTACGGATCCTAGCAGAACATTTTCAGTTGTTGCTTCTGTTATAATAGTGATAAATGAATAATGCAAGAGAAAATACTGTGTACAGAGGTGTGCCAGCACCTACATCTTTGCATTCCCGTATCTAGTATTAACCTAAGCAAAAGTTAGACTTAACAGGAGGACTGTTGGGGAAGACCTAATTTAACAAGTTCATTTTAAAGTCATATAAAAAGCTTTGTAAAGTCTTGAGATAATCCATAATTTTCTGTGTGCACTCAGAGAAGACACAGTAGTTGCTTAAGGGATCAATTAATCTGTCAATCTTTCAAACAGCAAAATCAGCTGCAGACACGGTGGGTTTTTTTATTACTTATTAAGCAGTAATTTCATATGGTGTAAGAGCTAGAAATTGTGAATTTTATAATACAGACACTTAAATTTATGCTCAGTTGTAGAGAAGATGAGAATTCTGCGTTTATGATGTAACTTGCTTGAGGTTTTATCATCTTCCTTAGTTTTCTGTGTTTATGGCAGTTGTTTTTAACTATGTTTGGTGTATTAGGATATATGGTTGGAATCACAGTTGTATTCACCAAAGGCAGTTCCTAAGGCTTTTAAAAACCTGTGAAAGATTGTTCATTTCCGTACATTTCTGTGGCAGGGAGTACACTGACACACTCCATGATTTCCTTAGAATGTGTTGTCAACTCTAATAATTTCCCAAGTACACTTAATATTGTGGAACGTGAAAGTTGGGATTTCTGTGGTGTCATCATTCAAGCCGTAGTCATCATTCTTGGTTGTGTGAAGTGATATTAAGAGAGCACTGAGGACACAGGTGTATGGGATACAGTTGTCTACTAATCCTCAGTATCTGAAACTCCTGGTTTTATTGTTTGTATTGTCTGCTTTGTCCAGGGCTCATTTGTTGAGACAGTCTTTATAAGGACGCTGGAGAGGGCAGGTTACTGCAGTACTTCTGGCCTTTGGTTTTGGTGTCATCAGTGTGCTTGATACCGGTAGAGAAAGTGTCCTACAAAGGCACAAAGCCAATGTGGAAATGTGCTGTTAATTGGTAACTAGGGCAGTTTTGTTTTGTTAGAAGCTGAAAAAACCCCATCGGTGTGTAATGAAACCGTTTAGACACACTGACTAATTACATATAGTTATGTGTAAGTGTTCTTTGGTCCAGCAATAACTTAGAGATTGCTCTTTAAGAACCATTGAGGTAGTAAATAAGTATACTTTACTGTATAGCGTGGTCTGTTTGTTAAAATTTGTTTTGAAACAATTTCTTTGGAGCTAATCAACCATAAGGTTTATCTGTGAAACGCTATCTGCTGTTACTGACCTGCAGCTCTTGACTTTTGTATTCAGCAAGTTAATTTGAAGAAGTTGATTTTCAGATGTGCTTTCTTTCATGTGCCTTTTTAATACTGATTTATTCCAACAGATATTTCAGCTTGCAACATCAAATGGGGCACTTGTGCATTTCATGTGTAAGTGCTACTCACAAACGTAATTGTGACCTGATAAATTGGCAACCGCTTGTTTTTCGTTTTTGAAGCTTTTATATTTGTGAATGGGGAGGAGCTGGGAATAGCAGATCTGCCTCACATGAAATAGGACTGTTCAGAGGAAAAGGGTTGAGGTTTTTATTTACAAGGGAGCTGTTCTGGGAGCCCTGCAGATTTGAAGCGCTGTATTTAGTCAGCGCGTGAAAAACCGCGACTGCGGTTCGAAGGTGCTGCTGGTGCACTCCTTAAACAAAAGGAGCTGTGGGTTCCAATTGTGGAATATGTTCTTTATCAGTTAGTTCTGCTGCTGTGTGACAGTTCCAGTTTGACTGTCTCTGGCTTGTTGAAATAAGAAATGGAAAATGTTGTTTACTGGAGGATTTTTGATTTTTTTTCCCTCTGTTTTGTGTCTAAACTGAGTTTTGTTGTATATGACTGCAGTCATATGCATAGGAGAGGAAAACACGAGGAGAAGAACTATTGTACTGGAAAAATTGAGGAGCACTGGAAGAAAACCATAGTTTTTTCAATTAGACTCTTTTTATCATGTATATCAGACTTCTTTATATGTGCCACTGTGTTAAAAAAGTCTCACACCAGGTAAACAAAACAAGAGATGTTGAAAAAGCAGTCCACTTGCAGCAATATCTTATTTCCTCTATTGTTGACTGGATTTTTGTTCAAATAAGAACATTTATTTTGTGGCAGCATGGGTGCTCCGTGATTCTGCAGTGAAGGCAGTATTCTGTGCTTGATACTAGCTAGTTGCCATGGCAACAATTATGATGTCATGAATTCAGTACAGTGACTTCACTGCAGTGTATTTTATCTCTATTCTCAGTTTTCTTCAGATCTTTCTAGCAGACCAAAAAGCACCTACATGTCATAGTGTGACTTTTTTATAATATGAGTCAGCCCAAAAAGTTTGCTGGTAGGCAGGAAGAGGAGAATACATTTTTTAATCACTTAATTATGGTGGTTTTTATCTGAGAGAAATGTATTTTTAAAACCGAAAACGTGAGAGTAGCAGTGTCCTGTTATGTCTCTTCAGCCAGAATTACTTGTTCAATCCTGGCTTGCCTTTCTTATTCCTGTATTCTGTAGAAACAGGTAAAATGTTTTTTTAGTCTCTTCTCAAGGGTTTGTTGACCTGCAAATTGTAGCTGGAAACTTCCTGCCCATCAGCCTTCAGAAATGGTCAGCTGCTTTCTGCCTTCTGAGCACTTCCATTTATCACCAGGTTGTGTACCTCAATTACACAGGTAGCAGAGCTGACTGCGTGCTCTGTCTTCTGTTGCTTTCTCATAGTCAAAGAGAAGTGTTTAGCATTTTTTCCTATTTCTGAAAATGATACGATTTCCAAATTTAGCCCCAGTAAAAATGCCAGTAAAAACACTTGAGTTTGACTAGCCTGCATTTCTTTTGTTGACATAACTGTGTGTCTGTTTAGAGCTGGCTTATTGGCTTAACTCAAAGGTTGCCTGCGACTTCTGGGCCATCTGACTTTATATTATCAGTGAATAGTGCAGAGTGTGTTAAAGTGGTATGCCAGGTATTTTTTTGTGAGGGTTTTTTTTTCCCCTTCATACGTAAAAGGTTCTTCACCTTTGGCTTAGTTTGACAAAAGTAGTTTCTTCATATAGATGAGGCCTAACTATGTTGTAAGTGTCCTGGAAAGCCTTTCTAGTAACAGGAGAAAATGTAGGATGTGCTGATTTCTTCCCATGGCTTCTTGCTGTAGCGCTAATTTGCATTAAATTACATTGAGCATAAAGCTGTTTGGGTAAGGTTAAAATTAAATGGCCTCTTCACATTTCTCTTCCTCTGAAGAAAGATGGAGATTTGAAAAGTACCCAATAGGAAGGGTGCTTCCACTGGGAGGGTGTCATGGACAGCACATAAGGAAGATGAAAAACATAATGGGAAAAACAAAGTTGCAGTTGTTTTTCTGCAGAAGAGAAACAGTACCCTGTGTAGCCTGTCATTTGTGATAAACATATCACGGGAGTTGAGTTGTGACATGCTGCAACTGCAGGTAAGAATATGTGATTGAGATGTTTTTGTTAACGAGCCGCTGACAGAACAAGCTGCAAAGTACTGTCGCAGGTACTGTTGTTCCCATTACCTAAATGCAGAGGTCTTGTACTTGAAGATTTGCTGGGTTTTGTTGGTAACAGCTGTGCTTAGTAGCTTTTCTTTAATCAGCATAAATGTGCCAGTGATGGAGTAGCTTGTGTTAAATTCTCTAAATGCTTTTTCAAAATTGTTATCTTGTTATAATGTCTGTGCACATGGGGGGGTTTATTTACTTTAAGAATACTGGCATGATTTGATTTGTGGAAGTTTTTGGTCTTTGTACTCCTTAGTCTAACCCTTTGTCATTTAGGTATTGGGGTTTTTTTGGCTTGTTTATTTCTGTCAATTTCTTTTCTAAACATGGATGTTTTCAAGATGTGATTGAACATGGAACTAGAGAATTTTATCTAGGCTTTCTTTCCCACAAAAGGTTGGACCAGGTGACTTCTTGAGGTTCCTTCCAAGCTGGGCTAGTCTAGGGTTCTAGGATTGAACTGTTAGAAGGAAGAGAAGCTTTCTTAATGGCAAACTGACATAACTATGCGTGAAAAACTGCTAACTCAAAACTAACTTTTTAGTGATGTGGAGATGAGATCATTCAGTTCTCAGCAGCATTTGCATGAATGAATGTTGCATTTAGAAATAGTGTTGTGGCAGTTAATACCAGGCTGAGTATATATGGAATTTAAAGTTCTGGACTGTTGGCAGTGGCAGTTTCTCTGAAGGGAAGTATAAGGGCAAGGGAAGTGTAAAAGTTTTTTAGAATGCTTGGGAAAAGTGATCACATCCACAGTACTTTAGTATGTGAAAATGAAAGGAAACTTGAAATGGAAAAAGCAAAACCAGGCTTTACTGTGTGAATCCCTTGTTGTGTTTTGTGAATGGATGGGCACATGGCCTGGCTGTACCAGACAGAACAGAAAGGAGCCTGCTGCATTTTTTCAAACTCAGTATTTAAGAGACTGGGATGGTGATGTGGTGGGGAATGACAACAAGAAAACACCCACCCCACCATCTTCTTTTAGAATTATTAAACGTAACAACCTAAACTTTCAGTGCTCTCTTTTCTTCCACTCCAAATGAGAACCACTGTTACTACTCCACTTCTATGAGAACCAGTTATATTTTTGCCCACTGGGACTCGGAAAATAAATAAGCAAATTGTAATTGCCTCAGTTAGTGCTCTGCTTCTACTTAAAAATACAACAGAAACCCAATGTAGAGCATTAGCTCCAATTTCACATTACAGGCTTTTACATGTTCTGTTTATACAGGGATGCTAAAACTGACCTTTTAAGTTATTACCGATACTGGTAGTGCATGGAAAACTGGCAATATTGGTGAAAATAGGGGAAAGTATTTGTCTTGCATATCAGGATGCAATGACAGATAGTGGCTTGAGTTTGTGTTTAATCAGTCTCTAATGTTTTTAGTTCAGCACTTTTTTGGTTGCAGCTTTGAAGACTTTTCCTCCAGGTCAGCAGTTTCAAGAGGACTTCAGTGAAAAGAGTTAAAATCCTTGGGTGGATCTTCTTGCAGTGCCTGCTGCAGAACCAAATTTGGTCCAGAACCAAATTTGGTTCAGAATTGAAGTCTGAAAGAGGAGTCAGCAGAAGAAGGTGAAGGCTTGAAGGGCTGCTTGCTACTGTAGATAAGTTAGGGGACTCTAAGGGCCAAAGAGGTGTTTCAGGGGCAGTACCTGGTGAAAAACTGAGTTTCTACACTTTGTCCTGCTCAGGGGTCCCCTGTGACCTATTAACCTGTCCATGGGTTCATCTGTCGTCTTTCTGGATATCAGGTGACCTAACCCACCAGTCCTTTGCTGCTTCCAGTCTGTTGGGGAAGGCTGTGAACAGCATCAGAGGTAGATGTGTCCTGTCTTCTAACAAAAACTCTGTCCTCTTTAGAGGACGGGGTTTTATTGAGTTCATAAATTGCTACATCTCTTGCAAAGACTTGTATAGAAAATTCTACACATCACCTTTCAAATCAGGTTTGAAATTTATTGTTTTGAAAGCAATTGGGAGAATCTTTGTCAGTACAGTTGGTCTTAGCAAGCATTCATTAAAATCGTTACTGGTGAGCTTTGAATTAAAAATTTACGTTAATTGGGAGCCATGTAAAAACCTCCATGACAAATTCATGAATGGAGATGGGTGCTTGCCCCCACACCCAGGTCTGTGACTAGGAGTGCTGTGGGATGGGGGTGACTTGGTTATCTTGGCCTCAGCAGGCTGCCTGGTTCCCTTTTGCTGCGGCTCTGATTCAGATTACCCAGCAGTCCCCGTGCTTTGCTATGATCAAACGATACAGCCCTCACGGAAAAATGTGCTACTCAAAGCTCTGTGTGGCTCCTGTAGCCAACTTGATCTATACAATGGGAAATAGGAAAGCCTTCTTTATCTGATTAAACAGCCGACTTTGGCATGAAATCTCCTTTTTAAAATCAACTTGCTGGAAGTGCTATGACAATAAAAATGCCTTTTTTTTTTTTTCCTCTTGTTGTGAAAGCAAAAAAATTGACTGGCACTTCCTCGTTTCATGTATTGCTGCCAGAGCGTTCTCTGACATTCTTTGAGTTTAATCATCAGATGTGATACCCTGGTTGTACTTAAGCACAAAACTTTTCAGTGCTCTATTAACTGCCGGTATCTGTGCTACATGAGGGTTTTTTCATGGTGACCTCAACTATTGTTTCTTGTTGCTTGCTATATTGGTGTTAGATGAATCGATAATAAAATGAATTAAGTCTCAACGGTAATCTTAAATTAGAGGCATCAAATCAAATATAAATGGTGTCAGGATAAACACATTTGAGTGCTGAATTTCTCTTTAAAACAAACGTAAATTTTAGGAAATAACACGAATTATATTTTAAATGTAAAATATATGCATGATTAACAAGAAAAAGTTTGATAAAGTTGACTGTATACATAAAGAAAAAAAAGGCAAGTTAATTGTGTATTTTTTTTTTTTTTAAGAGAGCCCTATGAATGTGTATATATCTAATTTGAACCTACTGGGTCTTGCCTACTGAAGCTCCCTCTGTAGTCAGTGTAGCTGATGACTCACGTGGTGAAGTTGGTCTTTACTTACAAATAGCCATGAAACAGAGCTCCTTGTGTATCCAGATCACCGTGCATAATAAATATTAATGAACTACCAAAGATTAGCCTAGTTTCTGGTTCTGGTCTGGTTTCTAGTTTTTGTTCCTCTAGATAATTTTGTACTGGGGACTCAGGAAAGGTGATATTGTTTAGACACTTTTCTTTTTGTTGTCTCGCTTAAGGTTCTCTACTTGCTTACCAAATACACACGTGTTTCCTTCTGCTGCAGTGCAGTGATGGAGGAAGGATTTGGGGGAAAGGGAGAGGAAACACAAAGGTAGAGGAATAAGCCTTTGGAAATGGTTTGGAGAAAGATATAAGAGGAAGAAACAGCTCTGTAGGAAAAGAATACTCTGCATATTCTTTATAAATAATGCATTGTGTGGGTGAGCTTCATGTCTACATCTGTGGTGTAGCAAATAGAGATTCTTGCCTGGTTGCAAATGCCAAGTGTTGTTGGAGTAAATGAGAGAAAAGTCACAAACTGTGCAGGAGAAATCTTAGGATCAATGGGCTTTTTCTTTTGTCATTCAGTTGTTTATTAGTACCTGTAATTAAAAAGAGCAGTTGGAGTAAGAGCAGTGTTCAGGTCATGCATCCTCAAGATTTTAGGCAGAGACTGGCCTAAAATCACCTGTCCCCCCAGATCTGTGGTGTTTGCATTGGCTTCTGCTTCTCAGCTAACATGGATTCAGTAGAAAAAAAAAATTATGTTTACAATAAACACTATCTTTCATATAGTGTTTGTGAGCACTATCATTAATTGTAGGCACAATTAATTATAGGATGAGGATAATATACAAAGTTGATGATAAATAAGGCTGGTATCTAGTCAGACTGAAGAAGAGTTTCATTGAGATGTTATCTTATTGAAAGCAGTTGTCCACAGCCCTTACAGCAGAGAGGGCAGCATTCTTTGGGCTCTGAGAGGATCACAAGGTTCCATGTAGGATTTCTAGGGATGATTTCAGTTTTGAGAGCATGTAGAGCCTTATATGTGGGACATATCTCTTCCAAGCTAAGGGAATTTACCATCATAAACACACATACATTATAGTAGTTTTGTTCTTTGACCCAGAATTAAATTAAAATCCAGAGACTATACAACTCAACTGGTTGTGCTCTGTTGGTGGGTTTGTATTTTAATTTGGGCAGTGTCCACAATGGGGAGAAGGCATACAGACTTCTTAGGAAGAACATGGATGTTTGATATTTCCTGTTCCAGAACCTTTGCTTGAGAAGCTGCATTGGATTTATTTCCCTTTTAGATTTATAAAAGCTATCCTGAACACTCAGCTGTTTAAATACTGGTGTGATGTGCCACTGCAGAGGCGTTTTACTTTCATATTGCTTTCATTCAATAAGATGCGCATTTTTTCTGTATAAATGAACTCATATTCAGTAGTGCAATTGATGAATTCTCCTCCTCTTTTTTTCCTGCTGTAACACTGGCAAACAGTTCAGTTCATCCAGGTGTCAGTGCTTTTAGTTGTGTGATCAGAATTTTCTAATGAGGGGAGGAAACAGTAAGAACTGGTTTGAAATCATTTTTCAAGGTCCAAAAAGAAAAAAGAAAGCAAAGCCATCTTGAAATTAACAGCTGGAGTATTATTCTTTATGGCCTTTCAGAAGGGAAAGAATAGAGGTGGATTTTTTTTGGCTTGTATAAGTGCAACCTTACACAGTTTTCCTCTCATTTTTCTCTCATGTTCACCCCTCATCTTTATCCTCGAAATGTAATTCCTCTTCTGATGTCTTTCCTCTGAGGTTTGTCCTCTGTGACGCAGACTTAGTTCAGTTGACACAATCTCTGATTCTGTTCAGTTCTGCTCTTTTATTTTCATCATGTCTCACCTTATTTTTGGTCAATTAATTTTAATGATCTTTTAAGAGAAATTCTTTCTTTTATTTTGATTTTTTCTTTTTTTTTTTTTT
>VZTE01000845.1:1868549-1955837 GCA_013397775.1 Eulacestoma nigropectus | reverse complement strand
TTTTTTTTTTTTTTTTTTTTTTTTTTTTTTTGTGTTCTGGAGACCAGGTAAATTGAAAGCAAAAATAAAGCCATGCCAAGTGGTTTCAGGGTGCTTAGGACAGAGTAGTGTCTGCACAGGGGCACTCCACCCCATCTTGTGAATAAAAAACTTGAGTGAGACACGTATTTCTAGGCTCTAATTTCTGTTTTCTCTTGACAATGGGGGTGGGATTAATCACATTTAAATAATATTTTGAATATTTTGGGGTGGAGTCCTTCTTTTTTTTCTATGAAGATGTTTTTACAAGTAGAGTCAATAAATTTTTTTTCCTTTCCCCATCCCCAAACCCACAAGACAGAAATGAGGAAGTCCTTCACTATCCAGGCTTGCCAGATCATAGATGAAATACTGTGCTACCTGAAGTGACTGGCTTCTGACCTTGCTCAGTGGTCATAAGAACTTTTTTTCCCTTGATACAGGATACTTATATCCTGTTTGGAATGACTTCCTAGGCTTTATTGGGGTCCACTTGAACAACACTGGGGTATAACACTTCTGCTAGCCAGCTCTTGATTTTTATGCAGTTGAGTTCTTGAGTGGCTGAGGCAGATGATGGCTTTCACTTAAATAGTTTCATTTTCCTAAAGCCAGTGGGTTTGATGACTTTGAGCAGCAGCATTGATTAATATTTTAGCTATAACTGAGTAAAAAGTGTTTTGAAGTGGGAATTGGGACAGGAAGCTGCATAATAATCTGGTGTGATTTCTAGACACACACACGAGTTTTGCAGACACAGGTTGGTCAGATGAGGATATTTGGTACTGTTAGAGACGCAAGTGTGGGAGGAAAAAGTGTTATTCAGGCTGCTTTGCAACACTGATGCTTCCAGTGAGCAGAAACAAATGTTTGGCATACAAACTCCTATGACTGTTTGATTTCAAAAGATAGTCCAAGTTTGCGGTAATAAAAGCCTATTTTATATTTATAGTGTTCTAGCAAGGAAGTTTTTTTGCCCTTAGAAAGTCCCTGTAGGAATAGAGAGTCTGTAAATGCATTACAAGTTGTGTCCGTAAACTGGCAGCACAGTGCAAAGCTGCAGTTGAGTGCCAGAACTTGCATTTGTAGTAGAAACAGATTTTCATAGGCCTTTGCTGCAAAATGATGTGTTCTGATATTTAAAGCTGTTGCTTCAAAGTGCTTTCTCTGGGTTTTCAGACGATGGCAGTTGGATCACTTTTCAATTGAGTAGCAATTTGAAGGCACCCTCTTCCTTCCCGAAGTCTTGAATGTGAAGTTAATACTGCAAGAATGTGCTCTGCTTGTTAGAGGAGTCTTATCAGTAGGCTGTGCTTTAGTTCAAGGTAAAAGTGAATGGACAAATATTCAGGAATTATATGGCACTTCCAGGCTTTCTTCCTGAGAAGCCAGCTCTTGGTGTCTGCTGTTCTGTCTCAAGGCTACCATAATCCATGATCCTCACATGCAGAGAAGAAATGAGGACTCTCTCTGAACTCCTCTTTCATTTGATGGAGTTTTAGCTGTTTCACAGAAAGACTGCTTGCTCTTACACAACAAATATCCTACTAATTGTACTGTTTAACAACTGCTGAGGGGAAATTATATGACAGGGTAAAGACTAGTAGACTCATGAAGTAGCAGTAGTTTCAATTACTTTGTTTCATTTCAGAATAAGGATCTTGTCATTATAAAATTTAAGATTAACTTTGGCTTCCTTCAGCATCATGCTATGAATATGTCTAATCCTGCAAAATGTGGAGTACACACTTGCTCTTCCTGTAAAAGGAGAAAGTATTTCTAGCTGTAGTAGCTCTAATTAATTTAATGACATCGTGACAGTAACGGAGGGTCTAAGAATGCTATTATAATTCAGTCGTATAATTCATGCTATTATAATTCAGTCATAGTTAAGAACTCATTTTTGCATGTAGATCTTGAGGCACAGCATGTCCATTCATCAGGATTCTGGTAAAACTTGAAGATCTGTAAGGATGAAAGAATAAGAGCTGGTGGAGGGATGAATAGGGGTATTTAGAAATTCCTTTGTTGCACTGTAGAGCAGTTCTAACCAGGAAGATAGGCTGGATGTTATCTTCTTCAAACAAGAAATTTGGTGTGCTTGTGGAAATTTGTTAAAAAGTTCAGCCTTTCAAATGCACGTAATAAACCAAAGGTCTTAGCATTGTGTTTCTGCTTTTCAAGTCAGAGACTTCCAGGTCTCTGAGCTTTGATCTTGGAGGCAGCAGTGAGAGGTGCTGCCTATTGCAGGATCACTGCAACTCTTGGCACCATCACGAAATTTTAATTTTATTGTTGGTTAGGAATTCTTTTGTCTCAGCTGCAGTTCCTTGAGGGGTGTTGTTTCATAAGTATTAGCAGATATTCCCTGTTTCCCTTGAACATAATTCTGCCCTGAGGTGTTGCTGTTGCTTCCCTCCATTAAGGTCGTGTGCGTTTACTTTGAGCATATTCAGCTCAAGATATTTCATATCCATAATGTACTTGCTATGTAAGGTTTTGGATGTTGTGAGATAGGAACCAGGAAAACCAGTTCAACTACCATGTTGTTAACTGAGGAGGAAAGAAAGATACAGATTATGTTGTAAAAGAAATGGTTTGCAATTTTTGGCAATGAACTTGTATCTTGACAAGGAAACGTTGAGGTACTAGGTTCCATAGCAAAGCAAAACATAAAATGAAATAAAATCCTTAAAATAAGGGTTGATTGTCAAGTCAAATATTAGGATGCTGCTTTTCAATATGCTACTTTGAGTAAATTCAGACAACTGAGGTTGGGACTTTGGAGATTTTCACTGGTTTATACTGCCTCCAAATGGTATTTTAAGCGAGTTTCCTTGCTTACATGTTTCTCAAGTTACAGTGGTTTTGATTTGCTTTTGTTTCTTTCAAGTTAAAAAAACACAAACAAACAAAATGTCAAAACAAATAGAAACCAAGCAAAAAACCACTCTCAAACCAAAATCCTAAATAACCTACCTTGTTGGGTGCTTGAGGTTTTAACATTTGGGATGTATTTTGTGACCATTGGGTGAAATATATATTCCCTTCTTCCTCCTTTCATTTAAGTATTGCTGGAGTAAATAATCCCTAATGTTGTCCCTCTGATAAAAGATACTTCAGACCAGATATGCCTCTACACACAAAGGTATGTTCTTTTAGTTTTCCTGCCCAAGAAATAGCAAGTGTCTTGATTGCCATTTCCAGATTCAGGTTCTTTTTCCTTGAAATCTTTTCTGCTTCATGTTATTCAATATTCAATTTGTAGTTTTCATAGAGTGTTATTCGAGCTACAACCCTTTGCAGCAGTTGGCTTGTTTTGCACTGTCTGTTCAGGCTTTAGTCTTCTGATTGCTGTCAAATATCTTCATTGTGTTATTTGGTTAGCTTTGGAATAGCTCTCTTGGATATTTTAGAGCTCACTAACACTTAAAAATTCATAGATGTAGTAATCTAGCTCTGTTTAAAAAAAAATTTGTTTGAATTCTCAAAAATAAGAATTTTTAAGAATAGAAAAGTATGGCTTCCAAGGAAGCTTTGGCTCTGTTACATCAGATTCCTGAAAAGGAAAAGCCATTCAGATAGAAAAGCTATTGTAGCAGCATACTTTTCTGATTGAATTAGTAGTGAATGCTCTTCTAAAAGCAGCCTTCATTATTAACACAAATCAGTTACTAATACACAGGGACAGCGAGTGAGGAGTCACCAAGAGTGCACTGAAGAAGGTGAGTAATTGTAAGAAGGACTTAAGGAATGCTCTCTCTACGTGGTATGGTATGAGCTGCTGCTGTGGTGAAGCAACAACCGTGCATCTGTGATGTTTTAATCAGTTGCTGTTAAAATGAAGGTGGTGTCTCATGTTTGCTGTTGGCATTTCAATATAGTAAAAGAAGGTTTGAATAAATTGAGAAGAAATGAGCCAGTCGTTGTTTAAAACCCATGAGTGTATGGTGCACCAAGCCTTGTCATGAGGGAAGTTGTTTCCTCTGCTTTGGTTTCCTTTATGAGCCTCCCAGCTTCTCTAAAAGAAGCATGATGGGTGTTTTCAGTTGCCATGGAAGTTGTGTTGTGCCAAGACAAGAGGTAAACTCTTCTGGTAGAGTAATTTTAATCACGATACGAGAGAGAGGACGTTATTCAGGTGCAAAACATATGCTGTGGTGTTATAAAGACATAGTGAACCAATGCATAGTTGTTAGAGCACCATTTAATGGAAGCCTTTGGATTACGCTGAAACCACAGGTCTCAGAGCTACTGTTTTTATAAGCTTTATTTGACTGTTTGTGATAAGGATGTGGTTACTTGTTTTTCCGCCCTTCCAGATTTGGGGAGCTTGTGATACCAAAATCGGCCAGGAAATAACTTTCTAACACAATTTGAAGTGTTAGAAAGCAGGCATTCTTTATTATGGACACACCCAGAGGATATCTCCTAATCAGATGTGTGTGGTGAGACTTTACAACAGGGTATTTATTGCATCCTGATCAAACACACTCATCAAAATGTACTTCCTAGCTAATACATAAACATCATTTTTTCCTAGAACTAATTTCTATGTATCCGCCTCCTGTGGGAAGTCCTTATATGGTCCTGGAGGGTCGTCTAAAGGGGTCTCTGGTGGTTGTACTCACTGAGTGCTTCAATATTAAAGTTGACCTTTCCTTGAACTTCTTCTTTGGGAATGTGCTGTTGCTTCTTGTTACAAAACTTGCCAGAAACCCCACTATATTCCTCATTATCTGTTTATCCACTGGTTCCAGCTATGTTTATCATCTTGTGTGCATACTTTTACATTCTTTTGTCTGGATTTCTTTTTTTTCTAGTTAGTCTTTAAGATCTAGCAGCCTCAGAGGAACAGAAAATGTCTATTCTCTGTGTTATTTGTCTCTTGCACAGACTCCTCATCAGAGCATGAGACTACTTCACAAGTTGTACTCTGTATGGACCAAACCTTACTTATTTGGAGGACAAGCTCTATCCATTTCTTTGTATGTGTAAGCAGTAGTGTGTCCATCTCCATCATTCAAACAATAGCTTCTCTTTTCCCGGCAGCCACAGCTGCGGTTGAGAGAAGGATGCAGAGGCCAAATAAAAGGGCGGGCTTACAGCTCACAAATCTGGGGACATGTGGCAGTGTTGGCTTAGGGAAAAATCATACAGCAATTGCACAGTGTTTTTCTACTTCCTTGGTGCCAGGATCAAGTCTGTCTCAGGGTTAGAGTATTCATACAAGAAAAGCTGAGCTGCCTGGACAGCGTTTCCTTCTTTAAGAGACATTCTTGCAAGAGTGAGAATAGCTTTTGAGCACTTGCTCAACCATACTCGTTTTATTTTGACTTCTGAACTGACAAATCTTGGCAGTCAAAAGAACTAAACTGGCTTAATATTGCTGCAGAACCTCATGATCATTCAGGGCTTGATAATTCACAGTGTCAGGGACAGAATTTGTTGTGTTCAAGGGTCTTGTACCAACCAAGTTGTGGGGTTTGTATTTTGGAATTTGATTATGATGACGTTGTGGTTTTTTCCTCTTGATACTCTTTTTTTTGTGGATGAGTTTTACCTTTACCATTTCTCCTATAATCACATTGGCTTTTAAATCCTGGATAGAGGTTACCTCTAGTTACCTCTCTAGTGCAGTTTCATGTTAGCTTATCTGATATCTGGCCCCTGATGAAGCAGATCCCCTTGCCTCTTTGTTAGTTTTTATACCTTTCCTCCACGAATGTTTTATTTTGTAATTGAACAATTAAGATATAGCTGCTTAATTTGTTAATTGAGTGAAAATCTGTCCCTCATTTCAGGGTTGATTTTTCACTGTATCGGGTGGGGGAACCAGTTCTTGTGATGCCACATAGTAACTGTCTGACAGAGGAAGGCACTCGGAACATTTGCTCTTTGGGATAATCTTGTCCCTTCATTTTGATGCAGCCAACTCACACCCTGGCTTACCTATTTTGGGGCACCAGTGTGATGGCCAGCTCTGTGTGGTGTGTTTTGCTTTTTTTTTTTTTAATTCTGACACGAGAATGGGTTGCTGCTGAACAGGAGGGATCTGATGTTTCCATGCCCTTCCAGTATTCCTGTTATTTGTGCTGCCACACACCCACCTCCAGGCTTCTGCTAGGCAAATTCCTGCTGCCCCTTGGAGGCAAGTGCAGTGCTGAGGTCAAGTGTGCAGAGACCAAGGGAGGATGGAAAGTCAGGAACTCTGTGTAATAACCCATTTGTACTTCAGTTTAGAATGGTGGTGCTGTTTCTGGCCTGCGTGAGGTTCTCTTTAAAGAAGCAATCTGATATAAGTAAAGTCTCTTTGCAACAAAGAAATGCTTTTGCCTGATTGCTTTCAGTTCTGGTTCAATTTTGTAGTTTTGCTTTTTCTACAGACACCTATAGGAAGTGGGGCTGTGGTTTGGTTAGGGAAGAATGCCAGAAAAGTAAAAAGAGGATGAGAATGTGGAGGGACGATGATGATTATTGTTGTGATTATTATTAAGTTTATTTTTGCTTCTTGCTGTGGGTCTAGTATAGCCCTGAAATCTGATGTGTCTTAAAGTAAAATAAAAAAGTGAGAGCAATTAGCTGTTTTTGGTAGCGTGGTAACATTTCTGGAGAGATTCTCTGAAGTATTCCCAGTGGACATGCATGATTAAGGGAAGTAAGTAGTCTGGGATAGAATATATAATCTACATAGTGACTTCTAGAATAGAAAGCCTCTAAGTAGACAGGTGATTATTGTGTGCATCATAGGAGAAGGAGAACTTACATGAAAGCTATTTATGCAATATACATATTCCTTGTCTGAAAGCTAAGTGAGCCTATGCCTGGGAGCTGCACTGACAAAATAAACAGATGAGATTTCTTTTTAACTTTAAAATAATGCAACTGCTGCCTCCAGTCAGCGTGAGGATGAATGGCTTCTCTCTTGTGATCTGTATGCTGGGTTAATGCAATATATGTTATTTGGGTTGCTTTCTGAACTATTTCTTGATGACTGGTTCAAGTGTGGTGTCTGACTATACTCTGCTTGTTATCCCGAATATTAAGGGATAGCTGCACTCTAGAAGTCTTTTCTTAAGAAGCTGTGCTTAACACCTTGTTCTCCTGTGTGTATGTGATAAAATGATTCAGGACCTGTCTACTGAAGGAGTGGTGACTCTTATGTCAGTCAGTACCATCATAATAATAAGTGTTGCTTGCCAAGTATTTGGTATTTTCTTTCCATGTACTTGAAATCTTCTGCTGCCTAAAACTAGTTTTTCCATCTTTCTTTTGGTTGAGAATTGTCAGAAGTCAGTTGTTGGGACTATTAGGCTTAAGCCAGAGGATAGGTTTTGTACAAATTGGATCTCTTTTTACAGGAAACAATTAATTTTCTAGTTTAGAAGAAACTAGAACTAACTAGAAATTAGTAGGGGTGTGTGTTTCCAGTTCCCTGATTAACTTTCTAATTTTGGTTGATTTTGAGCAATTTGTCAAAAAGACAGATGTACTTTTTCTGTAAGTTCCATGAAACTGAGCTGGGGCAGGAGAGGGATCTTAGGAATGCTCAGAGAAGACAGTGAGATGGACTCGTGTTACAGGCATGGAAGAGTTAACATCAATAAATCTGTCCTTAAAAATATCCCAAAGATAAGCTGTGGTCAAACATAATATATGAAAATCTAGCATTTGAGCCAGCATTCGCAGAATGAGATGTTAAGGTGATCAAAGCTCTGGGTTTTGGAAAAATAAAAGTAATTTTAACTGGTTTCTGTGGGTTTTTTTAAATATATGAGAATTCTCCTTAGCAGCCGTAAGCCTCTGTAGTCATTGATGTATTTGCTTTGCCAGCTGTAGGAGCTTAGGTGCTGTCCAGTATCACCAGGGACTTGTGTCTGCATTTCTGTTCAGGTAGGTGTTCCAAGAGAAGGCAGTAGAATCTTTGAATTGAACTATTTTGTGCAAAGTTATGTTAGTAGTGGCCTCGAGTATTTAACATTTCTACAATTAGTACCTCAGAAATATTCCAGTGCTGACTGTTTCATATGGCTGTAACACTGTCAGTATTCAAAATGTTTTATAAATTTAATTAATACTCAGAGGCACTCCTGGTGCACAAAACAGATGAATTTTTTTCTTCAATTACTTAAATTGCTCTGTAAGTTCTCTACTTCCATCTCGTTTTGCTTCTGCTCAGTATCTATAATGTGAAATACATTCAGTCTAGTTTGTAAAATTGACATAATAGTTGCAGGTTCTGTAATTCTTTCTAGTGGAATTCCTTCAATTTATTATTATTAAGAAACCCAAACAAACCCCACGTAATTCCTTCAGAAACATGGTTCTTCATCATGGTAAACAAGCCCATAAAAAAGAAAGATTTTCACCAATTTTATTTCACGGTGTTTCCCAGGTGCTTACAGGTGGTGTAGTAGAATATAAATATGCTGCCAACGTGAGACAGAAACCTCCCTAAAAAACATAACAACAACTGAACTCTGCTGTGTCAGTGGCAATCTGCTGGAGATTTGTCTGTCAGTTTATGTCCTTGCATTTTTTAGTAGAGTTTTCATAGTCTAACTGTGCATTGGACTTTTAAAGAAAATTAACCATGTGCAGGCTAATTAAGATTCATATCCTTAAAACTGGGTGTACTTTATATGCCTGTTTGGAAAAGAAAGAGAAGTTACAGAGTTAATTAAAAACTTTTGATTTTGGGTACTGTTTTTGTTCAGATGAAGAAAAGATCTGTTCTCAGAATAGTCAAGAGAGCATTATCAAAAAGCAAAGTTAGATTATTGATTTTATGTTCCTTTCTGCTCTCTGGAAATATCGTGCTCTAGGTAGATGCTTATGGTTGTCAGAAGATGTAAATCAGGATGGAGATGGGTTAATTGTTGATAAGGGACAACTTAAGATCATTATGCATTAAAAATCTATTATTGAATTAAGTTAGAACTATTAACTATTAATAATTTATCGTGGTATTGACACAAATCTGTACATTTTCCAATCTCATGCTTTATTACAAATACTATTGGCAAACATTTTCAGCATACACATCATAGCTAAAAACCCACAAAGGAATATATAAATTATGTGTAAGTAGTTGATGCACAGTATCAAGGGGAGGAAGTGGTCTAGAGGACAAAAAAAAATGCTTGAGAGAAGCACAGTCTGCAGTTATGAATTATTTCATATAAATATTGCCTATGGCATGGATATTTAAAGGGGGCGAAAAGCCGAATATATTACAGGAGCTCATCTCAGCTACTGTGGGCGAGCTCTGGGAGCGATTCCGAGAGGAGGGACCCAACTTGGGAGCCTCAGATACACCCGAATGTTTTGTCTTCAGGCAACCGAACCCGAACGGGTCCGTCTTTGGAAGAATTACCAGGCGTGGGTTCCTCCGCGGTGCAGGAGCGCTCAGGGCTGGGCGCTGGGAGCGGCTCTCGGGGCCGGGGGCTGCGGGCACGGCTCGGTCGCAGCCCCGCAGATGGCGCTGGCCCCGCCGCCGCTCTCCCGGCGCTGTCCGGGCAGGAATCGCTGTGCCGGGAATTCTGATGGGCTCCGTGCAGAATGTGTGCCTTTCAGGTGACTGCTGGAAACCAGATGTTTTTGATAAGATTTTGATAAATGTACTGGGATCCACTGAGAATAAGATTTACCATGAAAATAAATAAAAAGCACCCAGGGGAGTAATTCTATTTTATTTATATTCCTTAGCTTGGATAGATTTATTTTTTAAAAATTTTTGTTCCATTCCTTTCTTCTAGCCTGCTTAATAAGAGCACTGGACAATTTATCCCCATGATGAAATTATATGAAGTGTTTTTTGCCTCTTTTTTTTGAATCTAAAACCTTCAGCAATGCATACAGCACAACTGAATTTTCAAAGGAAAACTCTTTGAAGTCCTTTTTTCTTTTTTCTTTCTTTGTGTCTCTGTCTCCCCCTTTTTCCATCTCTCCCCCCTCCTTCTCTCTGTCTGTCAAGTTCAAGAGCAGCTCAGATGCCATGAATTAAGTGAAGCACAAAAGGGGAAAAGGAGACCCTTTTGAAGAACAAAGGCCTCCCATTAGGCTGCCGTGTTCTTTCTCTGACCAAAATTGCTCCCTACATGGTTTTTATTGCTGTCCACATGCTTGGCACATAAGGTAAATACAGTAGGACCCTCGTTACCTCACACTCTCTCTTCCTCTTCCCCCTTCAATAAATGTTTTGTCTCTTTGATGTCCCTAGTAATTCTTATACTGATTGTTCCCACCCTCATAAAAGCCCCAGGGGTAGTCATGGTGGTGGATAGCATTAGATACTGTGTAAATGCTTCCAGAAAAGAAGACAAACTGCAGCCAAAGAATTTATTTCAGGTGGAAGAGAATGGGAAGGAAATACAGATGTTTTCTTTTCAACATGTTGCCTCTCTGCCCCAGCTATGCTTATATTTTCCAGAGAAGTTCATAGTTTCTTCCTGTTTGTTTGAAAAACAAACAGGGAAATAGGGCTAAATCAGAAATATGAGAAAATGCATGTCACAAGACTTTAAAGTGATAGAAATCTTCTCTTAAGCCTTCTTGATTATTTATTTTTCTTTGGTTTGGACAGCTCTCTGTTTCAGAGCTCTGGTGAAAATTACCAGCTAAGGTTCAGACTCAAGTAGATTTCAAAATGTGAACTTTGCAGTGCACGCCTTTTAAAAATAAATCAGTCAGGCCCTTCCTACTGAAGAGAGGTTTAAAAATAGCACTGAAATGTATGCATGCATGTTAAAAACTGGAACCAGTGTAAAATGCTATCTTAAACCTAAAATTGCAATGAAACTTTTTAGTACTTGAATGCCAAAATTTGCTAATAGTTTCAAAGACTTCTTTTGGTGAGTGAATTTTTATGGCAGAGTCCTGAAAGGTGGAAATAATTGATGTGGGATAGCATAATTCATGCTGAAGTTGTCTGGAAATTGTGAAGCATACAAGTATTTCTTGGAATTTGAAATTATGTTCTTCCCAAACAAATTATTTTCAGCGATATCTATTTGTTTTGGTATTTGTACTTGCTTTCATCTTCTAGTTCTGCATTTTCAGTGACATGAAGTAGTTTCATTAGGTTGTGTAACACAATTTAATGTGTAATGATTAACAGAACTTGTAACTATTTTTATTTTTGGCACTGCTTCTTAATACTACCACCTCACCTCCTGGAGTATATGCTTTTATGAGCATCTACTGTTATGAACGTAGTAATTCCAGCGAAAATGTCAGTAAGGCTACTTAAAGAAATAACAATGACTCTTATCAGTCTATTTTGTAGATTACAAGGCAAGGAAAATCCACCTTGAAATCTGACTTTTCATGGCAAGTTTGAGGTTTTTTTTAGCCTCTTTTCTTTTTTCCCCCATGTTGATCACATTGCATAATAAATTTTAAAATAAATTATTGATTGGAATCAGTAGAATTTTTCCTCACTCTCTGTGAGCAAGGTTTTACATGCAGGTCTCTGCAAAGGAATTAAATTTGCTTCCCCATTCCCTTGTAATTGGCCTACTTAGCTTCCTGCTGGGGGGAGGGGGGAGGAAGGTGATGCTGGCACTTACTGAACTTTCATTATGTAATTGGCATATTTTGATCCATATTTTTTGCAAGAATGGGTCGTCTAAAGTGGCATCTGCAACTTCAGGTGTTCTGGTAGAACGCCCCGTAGGTAGCAGTGGTGCATCTGCTTGTGGTGCATGTGGATGCTGTGATTAATGGCAATGGCTACAGCTGCCTGAGTATGGAAGATGAACCTTTGTTCTACCTTCCCCCTCCCTCTTGCCATGCCCCATTTGTCATGTAGCCTCTCCTGTTGTCATTTAACCTATGTCCGTGCTCCGTGGAGCTGTACCTGCACTGATCTTCCCCAGCCTCACAAATCTGTGCCGGACCCTCCCTTCCCCTCTGCCTGTGGGCGTGGTTCTGTTCACAGGTCAGAGCAGATCCTCCCCCTGGTCCTGAGCAGCAAATGCAGGAGCAGGCTGTGCCAGGATGGTCACGGATACTGCTGGAAGTCAAACTGAAGGAGAGAAGGCACAGCTGCCACATCCACACTTTAGCCACAGCATCAGTTGGTTTGCGTTATCTACCGAACAAGAGCACAGGAATGCTTTTGTGGGGAACTGGGACAAGTCTGGGAACCACTGGACTCAAAGACTCCATGTTGGGCAGAGTAAGAGGAAGACTTTCTTCGGGAGGTGAGGCTGTGTCACACAGAACCACAGAATTAACGGGGTTGGAAAAGACCTTTGAGATCATTGAGTCTCACCTATGGCCTAACACCACCATGGCACTGAGTGCCACATCCAGTCTTTTCTTAAATACCTCCAGGGATGATGACTCCAACACCTCTTTGGGCAACCTATTCCAGTGCCCAATCCCTCTTTCTGTGAAGAACAACTTCTTATGTCCAGCCTAAACTCCCCCTGGTGCAGCTCAAGGCTGTGTCCCCTAATCCTGTCGCTGGTTTTCTGTGAGAAGAGACCGATGTAATGCAATTAAGTAACATGATTTTAATACTGCTTGGAATTTCTATGAGGATGAATAGGAACTAAAATATAAATCAACTTTACCAACACAATAAACAGTGAGTGTCAGCTTCTGAGTGTTCCTTTCAGCAATAGTAGAATGATTTTCCCGGGAACGTCTTTTAGGTAACTTTTTTTGAATTCCATCAGATTATTCTTCCTTATACTTTTTCTTTAAGAATATGTGATATACACCCAAAAGAGAACACTGGGAATTTTCAGTTGTATGTCTGCACAAAGCAGACTCACAGCCTGAATTTTGAGTTTTATTCAACAATTTCTGTGTAAAGACCAGTGACATAGTCGACATAAAGATTTGGTGGCTTCCATTGAAGACTTGTTGAAATAAGTAATGAAAGAATGTGTTAGCAAGAAGCTTAGTTTTAATTATTCAAAACTCTGTTCCTTCCTTACATAGGAGCTGCAAATTTGTAATAGTACCTAGTGCCTTGGAAGCACTGCACAACGAAAAACACTTAGATTGCTACTCTTGAAATAAGCTGAACATTTTAAAGAAATGATGATGTCTTCAGAATGATTTTATTTCTTTGGCACTGATGCTACTGGAATTTTCTCAGGTTTGTCTTAGACATCGAGGAAAGGCTTGCTTAGCAGAGCTCTGAAATGTGAGATTGGTTATTGTAGTTACTGAATAGTCATATTCACAGTGTCGATCCAGGGTAAGGGCTTCAGTACATCATCTGTTTCTTCCCAAAGGGCTAATATTTCTTATTAGATTCTTAGTAGAGCCTTGAAGCTGTGTAACTACTCTCATCTTCGTTACACAAAATGTAAAAATCTCTTGAGGTAAATAAAATTTTCTGCTCTTTTATTCTTTCATTTGCAGACAACAGTAAGCAAGACTCCTTACATTTCAGACTGTAGCTTGTATTCTGAGTTCTCTGTCACTGGAATGTGCTCTTTTTCACTAGCTTGCTTTAGGTTATAATATGGAGGTTATTCTTTTTATGTTTACCTTGCTTGTTTCTTGTATTTAGCTTTTTTTTTCAGGCAGCAACGTAAAATGGAAACTTGTGCAAAAAAGATTGTATTGCGTGCTGAATTTTGAACATTGAGTAAAACTTTCAAAGTTTATTACCATTCCTCTGCAAGAGGAGGTTTTACATACTGACATTGTTCTCTTTTCTAGGGGCTAAACAAAATGTTAAATAAGTTAGAAATTGGTGTCTCAAAATCCATTCAACCACATTCAGTAAAGAGTCTTATCTGGTGGGTGAATTTTTCAGACTGTAGTGGTTTAGGAAATGACAACCTGTCTGTTTTGCCATGATAGTGTGGCTTACCCTGACTGGCCGTTAGAAAAGAGGAGACAGGAATTTACATTACACAAAGTTGCCCTTATGGTAACCCCTTGCTGTGAAGGACATACAGGAACTGTCCATGTATAGAACAGTCAACACCTTTTTGACCATCATCTGCTTATATTAAGGGCAAAGCTAATCTAAATTATTCTAAATTATTTTGTACAGGTGCAAGCACACAGCACAGGTTATTGACACACTATAACCTGTGGTGCTGGAGACTTGGCCTTTTTTTTTTTTCCATATCATTTTTGGATAAAGAGACTGTTGCATTGATTTTTGGATATGTGCGTAGTGTTGAAGTTCAGGAAGATCCATTCTCAGGTGAAGATTTTAGATATGGAGGACTTCATAAAATGTAGCCCTAAGCTCTTACCTAGAGAGAGAGATGTGAGGTGTCTACACTTAGCCTTTCTCCATGGTTTACATTTAGTCATCATCCCTCTGATTTTTTTCTGAGCTACCTATAGATTTATATGAGCATATATTGTAATATTGTGTTGAAGCAACTGTCGGTATTCTTGGTGAGGTCTAGGGAGCTATATAAAAGGCTTTTTCACTTTGGAGCTGCTGTATGAAATTCACCATCTAGGATTAAGCATTCTGATACCAGATTCTGTTTCTGGGCAGAGTACCCATATTGGAGGAGAGCAGCCCTGCAATATGCAATTTTACATTAAAGTCTCGCTGGTGTCTTCCATATCCATACTTGGAGAGCTTAATTAACAGAACTAATTACTGTCCCAGATAGATCTACATGGCCCGATGTGAATTAACATGGAGTTTAAGAAAGTAGAAAGGAAATGAAGCTGTCATGTGTGTGGCTTCTTATCAGCTGATGAGTCTAAATGCTCAGCTCACCGTGGGAGTTATGGGCATGGCTTGAGCTTTTCTTTTACTCAGAAGGCATGATTTTCTCAGCTGAAAGAATACAGGTTTCCTAAACAGAGAATCACTGCTGATAATCCACTTTAAAAAATAGTGAGCAAAATCCTCTGTTTTAGGAGTGCACGCTGAACACTGGTGTGATACTCGGCAGCTGAAAAGTGGTGTCTGTGGTTGTGCTTGGCATTAAGAGAAGCACAGAAGCCCTTTCTGAGAGGCCAGTCTGCTTTTCCTTTTGCTTGCCTCATAGCCAGAGTGGAGCTTTGCTTTGTCTTCCTCAGGAAAATTGCTGCTGCTCTTGGCCATGTGGGTTTGTTCTGCGGACACAGGCTGGGAGTCTCGGGAGGAGAGAGACTCACAGTTCTAATCTCTCCTTGCCTTGCCTCTGGTCAGGCAGCCGATTGTTTTTCTGGTTTGGTTCCTCCGGGTGGCATCTGTCTTCAGGAAAAATTTCCTTACAGCCAAGTGTGGGCTGCTGAACTGTGGCTGTCTCAGCACTGCTGTTTCTGCCTGCTATGCTGAATTAATTATGTGAGCAGTTATGGTGTAGGTGCTGGAAATGTTTGTGGCTGTCCAGAATGGATGAGCTGCTCTTAAATGAATTTCTTTGTCGTCCTCTGAAGCCTTTTTTGGTTTGTTTTTACTTTACCGTTTTTTAAAATTTTTTTTCCTGAAAAATAGTATTTAGTATTTCATATGTACAAAAGTTGGGTTTGTGCCACTTTGAATGCCTTTCCTGTCTTGTGATCTTATTCTCAATATTAGAAGTGGTTCATATGCCTACATAGCATTTCACTGCCATCTCCGAAGCTTTATCTTACTGTAACTTTCTAGTTGGATATGCTTGTTTAATACTAATCAGCTGTTTCTTCGTTGTTCAACATATTATATTTTACCTGTGTGTTATTGATGCAGTATTACTTGAAGGTTTCTCTCAAATGCCTGTTTTAAAGGTCTGGAAAACAGTGTTCTTTGAAAGTTTGGGTTAAAATTACTTGATGTACAGAATTAAAAATAGGTGAACAGTGTGGCTGTACACAGCCAGATGTTGCAAGATCAGCATGAACCTGACAAAGCCTAGAAGGGATTCTGCTCTCGCTAGGTAAAGACTTGAACAAATACATAGGACCTACAGTGTTTCCCCAAAGGCCAAAAGAAATGAATTCTCTCGAATCAGGATGTGATTTCTCTGGAAAAGTTTGCTCCACTGAGAACACCTTCTCAGCATCTCCTGGGACTTGAGCCATAAAGGTCTTGGGTTCAAAGCAAGCTGGAGTTTGCACAAGGCAAGTGTAGAGAAATAATTAATGTAGTGGAGGCTGGGGTATTCAGTTCTCTTTTGTTTCATGGAGAAAACCTAGCTGTATTGTTGCTGTATGAGTTATCATATTGTTTTCCGTTGCAATATTTTCATTAAAAAGGGGAGAGCTTTAAACGTTCTAATCATTTTTTCATGTTTAATTTTTAAGAAATCGAGGGCTTTTGGGCTGGCATAGTGATTTATGCCATTCATAGCTCTAAAACTGAAGTTCTTTGTAATATAAAAATCAAGCTCATGTAATGGCAAACAATTTTCCAAATACAAAACAAATGTGTGTTATACAGTGTTTGTATTGCTTTGGCTGCAGTCAGCTGTGAGGCACCTCTGCTGCTCAACAGCTTTACTGGTCAGCGGCTTAAAGTAGAGTAAAGTTAATAGGACTTTACTTAAGAGGTAGCAGAACCTCTTTAGGCGTTAAACAAGAAAATAGCATCACCTTCATGTTCTTGTTTTTCTTCCTAGGGAAGCCACGACTAAAGACGCAAGTTAAAAGTATGGAAATGGCAAAATGCTGTTAAAATAACAGAAACGGTTTTTAATGTTTATCGGTGCGTAAAATATGCGGTGTAATGTGTTGTACTCTGCTCTCCGAGATAACAACTGTATTTTTTCTGGTGAAAAAGGAACACAACTGAACTGATGTTCAGCAGATACTTAAAGCATTACTGGGACAGCTTTTCCTACTCTACGCCTGCTATAAATTTATGTAAACCGTACCAAAATCTGGATTTTAAGAAAATACATGTGCTGAAGTTTCCGGTACGGTTTTTTCAGATGTTTTGAGCTTGTCTGATATGCGTAGAAGTTTCAAGTGCCAGTGGTGCTTTAAAGTTAAAATTAATCTTTTGCATTTCAGCATGTGCTATTTAAAAAGAGTGTAGTTCCAAATAAAGGGAGGGAACTCTCTTATTCTATTTCAGAGAGTTCCTTGAAGAGGAACCTGTAAAAATGCTGCTTGTGTGCATTTTCTCCTCTTCATGGGCAAGGTGGGGAAGTAGAGACGAGCAGCAGTCGGAACTTGAAAATGGATATTTCCGTATAACTAATAAAATTACTCTTCAGGTCACCAGGGCTGCAGAGTCAGCTGTTGTGTCCAGTGGATTTTGATTAAATTGGAGCGCAACATTTTCTTTTCCCCTTTGTGTGAATCTGGCTCTTTGAGGCATGCCCTCCTAGAGCATGTACTGTTTCAGTCCTTATTTCAAGCATTTCCACTCTTTGTACCTGCTTTGAGCCCTAGGATTTTTTGCCTTATACCTTGACCTTGGTGTACCGTGCATTTGTGAAGCTAATAAGGTGGATTTAAGAGAATAGCCTGTCCCTCAAGTTAAGGGCGAGAGGCTATGAAATAAACACATAGCGTGCTACCGAATGGAAGAGAACAGAAAGAGATATTTAAGAGGAGAGTAAATATACCTTTACATACTTTCTAGGTGGCAGGGAAAAAGATGTACTGACAAAAGGTCATATTTTCTTTCTTTGGTAATATATTTTTGTTGTTTGTTAACCTGTTTACAAGCTCTAAATTAGGTTTTTATACAAAAAGTCTCTTAGCTTTATTAAACCTTGAAGGCTGGCAGGATTTTTTTTGGGCAGAGGGATGTTTAATCCTGTTTTTCAAAGAGCATCGAGATTACTAGGTTATGCTGACTGTTAATTCCATCTGTTGTCATTTTTTTGCCATCCGCTGTCCAGTTGGTTACAGTTTCAGAGGCATGGAAGTCTCAAGGAGACTGGTTTCTTAGGGATTCCCCAGGAGATGGTCAAGTAGAGGAAACTGCTACCGTTCACATGAAAGGAAAGCATTCAGTAAAAATGTGAGACGCATCAATTGTTAGAAAATTAATGCAGAGAAGAGACCTTCATAAACACACTTATTGCAGAAGTTCAGTAAATCAGAGAAACCCATCTTTAATCTATTCTGTGTATATATATATTGTGCCCTCAAGGTAAACAAGTCTTTTGTATGGTGAACTGTGCAGTTACTTTTAATCTCTATCAATTCTTTGACTCTGTTTGTGAGACTCTGTACAAATGATTGTACTGGTGAAACTGAGGGTGTAGAGTAGGCTGGAACAGTGCAGAGGCAGAGAATTGAGTTCAGAAGACATGGTTGCCAAAAGAAGTGCTTGCCCAAAAAGTGGATTCTCTGCCACATGAATTCTTGTTCTGAGGTGATAATACATTTTTAGCTTTTCTGGAAATGATTGTGCAGAATAGCTTTTTGTAGGTGGAGTCTCTGATGCACCTACTAAAAGGGGCAAACTCTTGCTTTAATCATAATCTGATTAAAAAAATGTCCAAAATATATCAACTGCAAGATGCAAACAATTCTAAAAAGAACCTTTAGTAGTTTCGATGCCCAGTGAATTACATTGCCATTATCTGTGTTCTAATAACATTTATATCTTGTATTGCTTCAAGGGGAAAAAAGTTTTGGCTAACATTTAACTGAAATATGAAAACGGTATCAATTCACCATGTTTTCTTGGAAGTTTCTGTTCTGAGAAAGGAGGTAGTGTGTAGATAGATTGAGATCTTAAGGAAAACTGAAGTTGAGCAGTGCTATACCAGCTTTTCTTCTGTGAACTTCCTCTATTAGATTATTACACATATCAGATACTAATTCAACCCAAAATAAATGTGTTTATGGTGTGGTAGGCTCTGTCTTGTTCTGCATTACCATGGCAAGTCTTGGAAGCACCTGGGAAAAATGAAGGGTTTATGGGTATCTTTTCATTTTCTGTTGCTGGTAAGAGAGTGGATAGAACTCAGCCTTGTTATTTTTCAGTCAGAACAGTATATCAACTAATTATTAACATGCTTCACTATGAACTGTTGATCAAAACCTAACTAGTAATTCAAAGAGATGAGAATCGCATCGGATGCCTGATGCATTTCATTTTGCACGTTGCCTTGTATTTGAAGGAAGCTGAAAACATAAGGGTGCAAGTGTATTCAGCAGTGTAAGACTTTTGGGTGGTCACAGTTGAATGCTTTATTTAAGGGGAAAGCTGGTATGTTACAAGCACTGGAGTACTGGAGAAGAGCAGCAATGATGGTGACTTGAGTGACTCCTCTATATATGTATCTGATTGCAACTCTCTTTTTAGGCACTTTACAGTATAACAATGCATCTCTCTTTGAAACAAAGTAAAAAGCTTCCTGGAAAGAAGTAAATATACTTAAGTTGTGGTTCCAAGCATAGCTGAGCTGATTTAACAGCTCTCTGAAGCTGGAATGGGACTCCCCTTGCTCCTTACCTCCAGCTTCATTATCTTGCCTTTGCTCTTCTTCCCTTGGAAAGTCTTTTACTGTTCTGACAAGTTATACCCTTCTGGAAGGGTGTAGTGACAAAGCCAGCACAGTGTAGCCAAAAATGGTGGGAAATCCAAGTGTGGAGTGTGGCCTCCTTTCAACAGTGCTAAGCCATCACATTGCTGTACCCTGGCTCATCACCCTCCTGCTGAAGCTGTGACAAACCTTTTTAAGTTTCCTGCCACTGGAAGGACAGGGCGGTTCTCCTTTCTTTCCTATTCCTTCATGATTCAGCCTCTGCCCTTGTATCTGTTTTCAGTCTTTGGCTTCCACACGCAGCTGATTTAACTTGAAGGGAAAGTAATTTTCTGCTAGTTTTTTATGAAGTTACTTTTCTTCTGGACTGCCAACTAAAATTGTCTCCCACTCTGGTTAGGTGAGCACCAGGGAGGGCAGTGTGAGGGAAGGAGTAGAGCCATCTTGTTGTAACTGGGGGACGGAAAGAAACGGAAGCTTTTCTTTTTGCGTGCTGGACAGTCTTATAAATGTATTGTGAGGCTGTGGTTTAATTAAACAGTTCATACCAAACTAGATTGATTCTGCTCAGTCCCACTCTCGATGGCATTCGCTCTGCTCGGCTTGTCTGATTTCGCAGGCATCCAGGTTGGGAGCTGAGCTGCCAGAATTGTTTTTCAGAAGGGTTAATTTTCTGATGCCCAGTTCTGTGGGCTAATCATACCAGCCATGGGGCATGTTGAATGCTGGTGTGACCCCATGGGAGGGATTGCCAAGGGAAAAGAGGGTTGCCCTACAACTTTGTCAACTTTGGTTGTTTCCACTATCACATTAATAAAATGTTTCAAGTGCTTCTACACCTATATGTGTTTTGTAGGTGAGATAATTGACATACATAATGCAAACAAGGAGGAGATGTTATGTGAGTAGGACAATGTTTCTGCAGCCCTGAGGAAGATTGAGTTACAGTGAGAATAATCAGGGGTTTGTGAAAAATATGAATCAACAAAGGAGATAAAGGAGGCTCTGATGGATAGAAGGTACTTGACTGGGGCTTCTGGGAGTCAATATGAGACGTTCTTGGTATGTTCCTGGCAATCATGTTCCCATGGTGATAGGAAGGCACTCAGTTATCTGTGTCTTGTTCTGGACTTGTATTGGACAGATGGAAATCAAAATACAGATCTTATACTTCTTGCATAATTAACATTTGCATCTCACTGCTGTGAGATGTAACTGAGGCCAAAAGATTAACAGGATCAGGAAAGAAAAGGGATTATTCATTTACAGTACATTATGCTAGGTTAAATGAAAGCTTTGTAAAGCCTTTGTGAAGAATTGAAAAACCATTATACAACAGGGAACAAATAAAGTGCTAACCAAAGGGGATTAGGAAGAAACTTCTCTGGTAAGTAGGCTATTCTATGGGTGTCCACTGTGAGGTTTCTTGTACCTCATATTAATCGCAGTCAGACAAGTTTTAGGTTAAGCAATTCATCTCTTTGCAACAATTCTTATGACCATCTAAACAGATGCTGCCTGTTGATTTGAATAGAAATGTGTAGCTGGAAGGACTGCTTCGGGAAGCAAAGTTTAAATTTAGTTGTGCACAAGATCTCTTTCCAGGAGAGAGCCTCTGGAGAAAGGCCAGGGTCTGCCACCATCGAAGTGTAACCAGAAACCTGACAAAGAAATAGCCAGGATGATTATTTGCAGTAGGAGCGTGTGGTGAAATCTGTAAGTGAGGAGCATGTGGAACATGAAATCTGTGCTGGGGAGGTCAGAGGTATTAATGTAACCAGTTAGAGAATTCTAAAATTCAGCTAAAATAGTGGGCACGTGATGGAGAACTAAATGTATATCTGACTTCAAGTGTGATAATAAAAAAAAACCTTGTTAGTAAAAATTGGTGTTAAAACGACATAACGTGATCTCAGCAGCAATAAAAAGGGCCCTTATAATATGAGACGTGTTTCTTAATTAACAGGACAAAACCCCTAATAAATTAATCATTAATTTGATTGTTAATTTAATAGTCAAACTGATGGTTCATTGCACACATAGGGTAAATTAGCTGTCAACTGAAGTGATACTGTAGGATTTCAAACTTGCATAGTTAAGTAAAACGTGAAAGAAGAATTGTGAGGAATTCTGTTTGAAGGGACTTCCTGATGTTGGTCTACCTGTTGACTCTTGCAGCCAAATAATCTCTGAGAGGACAGCTCATGGTGAGTGCACAAGTATTGGTGGCTGATATTTTAGTAGAAAAATGAGGGAAATGAAAGAATAAACTGAGATGACTTATTTAAATTGTACCTCTGCTACTGGGTAACTACTATCCATCAGCAAAAGCTGCCTGACAGACAAGTAGCTGTCCATACTCTACTATTTAGAAGGATGCTATAGATTTTTAGATTAAAAAAAAAGTTTATTGAAGAACAAACATAATGAATACCTTATATGCCTTCCCCCCTCATGATGAGGCAAAGAGGAGTCCAAATGGAGGTCTAGTCTTCAGTGTCTTTCTGCTGGCTTAGGAGGATTCCAGCTCCAGCTTTGCCAGTTTGCTCTCTGTACTCTCCTTCTGAAATAGCAGTCTGTGTTTTCTCTCCACAGTGGTCATGTCCTGGTTAGCAAATAAGGAGGAGAGGCAGTGGCATGGCTTGGGAAGCACTGTCTAATGTACTCACGTGGAATTACCTTTCTCAAGCTATGAAATACAAGTACACGAGGAATTATTTGGCATACCCTGATCTATTTTTCCTGATGGTGTTTAGCAAGCTGATAAAGCTCAAGCAATATCAATAAATGCCTTTATTTCAAAATTTGCATACGCCACTTGTTCTGATAGCATGATGAAGGATGAATGTCTCTGCAGATAGGATTTCATGAGCCAAAGTGAGCCACCATAGCAGCACCTCTCCCTCTGCTCCCCATTTATCAACTTCTGCACTAGTTAAACACCTCTCTGGCCTGATAAAGTAGTGCCAAAAAGCCTCACCAAGCCCCCTAAAAAAAAGGAAATGATGGAATTTCCACTCCCCTCTTTGGTGGGAGACAATTGTTAGATTGACTGACCAGCCCATGGAGTTGTAGTCCCTGGGCACTTTCTGAAATGTGCAGAAGGGTGAGGACCTCTGTTCTTACACAAATCAGCACCTGCTTGCCTGCTTTCGAGTGGCCTTAAGTGTTTCCTAAAAACGGGGAGAAAATGCTGTTCTCAAAATAAATGGGAATGGGGAGAAAGAGGAGTGGTTGAGAGACTGTATGAGTTGGATTTCTAAAACCTGCGAGACAAGGCAACTTACATTTAGTAATTTTGACTGACTGGAAAGAAACGACTGTAATTTGTTGATGTTATGTATTTGTTGATGTCAGTAAATCTTAAGTTACCAAGGAAGCTGCAGAGAGGGGGTGGAAAAATGAGTGAGTCAATAATGTCAAAAAATGGGGCAGTTTTATTTTAAAAGCTGGAGGCCAGTTGCACTCGCTTGAGTAACTAGATTATTTTATTTGCTGATAGACAATTTTTGGTCAATAAAAATAATCTCATGTCAATTCATACAATTTTCTAGGATAGGAGAGAAAGTCTTTTGAGATGAATTTGCTTGTAAGCCTTTTCAGTTCTTGTTAAGATTAAAGCTCTGTTTTGTAATTGTATTGATAAAATGCACTCTTTTATAATGTATCTGATTTAGAATGGCTTACTTCATTGATTACCAAATTAAAGTGATACAAAATCAATAGTAACACATACTAAAAGGATTAAGGACAGGATAACTGAAAAATCTCAATACAGTTGTTAATGGAAAGTCAAGATCTACTAGCTGTGTCTTTTTCTTCAGCAAGTGCTTTCTGTATGTGCCAGTGATCAGGAAGAAGTATGGAAACTTCAGAGGTAAAGTTTCCATTGGATGCAAATATTGGTGGAGGTGCTACTGTCAGGTCCATTACTGCAAAGGGGTCTAAGTCACCAATTTTTTTCTGGGAACTTACCCATGTATTTTAATTCAGCTAAATAGAGTGTCTGCTAAACATCTAGCAAAAAAAATGTAGATTTCACTTTTTATAGAGGAGCTTGTGCACTGAAACACGTGCACTCTAAAAATGAGTTGAGTTGTGATGAATTACAGTCAGGGAATGGCTTTTGGAGTGAGGCAGTACCTATGATAACACAATACTTGAATAACAATTATGGTTGAGTCTAATCTTATGGTGCTGTTAGGAAATTTGTAACATCAAGAGAGTTGCTAACAAAGCCAGAGAAGTTTCTGAGAAGAGATATGATGGATTCAGAATGTGAAAAACCTGTCAAACTGAATTTAAAATTCAGAATCTTTGGTTACACCAAGTTTGACCTAGTGAACAGTGACTTCCTCAGGGAGTGTAAGGGGACTTACAGTTAAGGTTGCCTCTTTAACCAGCCCAAGGTGCACAGTAAGATCCGGTTGATGGAAACTGATCCTGGTGATTTCAGTCTTAGAGCATGCCTTGTAAAAAATGGACTGCCAGTTAACAGCTGAAGCTAAGAAAATGGTTTATAGCTCTGTGTCTTAGCTTGTGCTAATGAGACTGTTCTTAATCTAATCCATCACCTGGAAGTTGCGGCTGAAGTTACACAGAGGAGCTCAATGGCCGCCTTTTACTACAAAAATGTTGTGTTCGTCACATTCATGTTCATCAGAAGGCAAAACCTTCACCCTGTTACCTTCTCCCTTCCCCTCCGTCCCCTGTTTCAGTTGTTCATAAGCAAATACCATGTATAGGGTTAGAGCTGGTCAAATGGCATTCGAATTGCATATGGGCAATTCCAGTGCAAGTTTGTCCTCAGCAGGCGTCAAATGTCATGAAAGGAACCACAGCAGAGATAAGAGCTGTGGAGGACAGAATCAATATGTACTTAACTCTTCAATATTTTTGAGATGTACAAAACTTGCCTCTTTGTTGGTGTAAGGGATACATATGAGTAAGAGCAGAGAGCATGTGTATGTGTGCATGAGTAAATTTGCATTTAGAGTGTCTCCTCCTTAACACCTGACATTAAATATTTATTTGTTATACCAGTATTAGCTGGTATTACTACTAATTCTTTCAAAATTGCATGTTCACTTCCACTGTAAAATCTCTTCATTTTCAGCCTCTCAGATTCCAGACTCTGCCACTTGTATGTCCCTTTTGTTTCTTCCTGTAAAATGTGTAAACTTATTGGCTTGCAATACAGACTGAGCACCTTCAGTTTTTATTTCTTTGGCTTTTATTAATGCAGTGAACTATCAATGTTAATATGATGTGGTTCTTAAAGTGCAAATTATGCCAGGTGTATAGGGGAATAGTAATTTTTTCTTCCTTCTAATGAATTGTGATTTTTCCTTTTTCCCCCAATTGAGTAGGCTTACAGTCATCATTTATAACACTAAATGCCATGTTTCTCTTGCTCAGTGGTTGTGCCCTGCTAAAGCTTTGTGTGTTTCCCTGGTCATTTTAATGCCACCAGCTCAGCTGTTTCTTTGAAGTGCTGCTGATTAGTCTGAAAATAAATCTGGAAGGCAGAAAGAGTAGAGAAGAAAACTAAAACTACTTAAGCAAATGAGCAGCTTTCAAGTTAGTGATGGATTAAGGCTAGTTCCCACAGGTGGGATAATGGGTAAAGCTCACAGGTGTACAGTGTCTTAATGTGTTTTATGGAGCAATAAAATTTATAGCTAATGTCCAATACCCACATTGAACTGCTCCTGTTTGTTTATATTCCCCCTTTGCTAGATAAATGTACATTCTCATATGAGACAACTGGCGTAATGGTGGCCTCTTGTGCAGTTACAGGTTGAATGTTCCTGGGTAAGCTTGGTATGCCCTCCTTGAAAATAGGGATCACTGAGAGATGGTTAAGCCAGGTACAAGGACAGACATTTTATAAAGTCAGCACAAACAGGGTGACTGATACTGAGTCTGTTTCTTATCAACTGCCTGCTCTTTTGGAGACTGATAAGCATCATGTTGTTATTTTTACTTAACCAGGTTTCCAAAGGAAAGAGAGGTTTGTGTTATTTCTTTCTGACTTTTCCTTTCTGCTCTCCCTCATAAACAGTTGTCCAATTTTAACCAAATTGAGCAGATTATGATGTTTCAATGATACTAAGTTACTGGTGAATAAGTTAGAGATAAGACCCTGAGTTTATGTGTAGTTAATATAGGCATTCCTAATGCTCCAGGTGTGAGATCTTTCATGTTACGATTTTTCATGGAAATAGCTGCTGTATTTTCATGCTCAACAAGTAGGTAGGACTTAGCAAGTGCAAAGTAATATAAGAAAAAATAGCACAGTCCATTAATGCTTCTTTCTCTTGGGTACCAGACTGTGTAGCTCTTCTCCTCAGACATTAAAAAATATGTAAAAAAGCAGCATTAGGAATTATTTTACACAATCCATTCACACTTTTTGTGAACAACTGTGTAGACCTGAGATCATCATCCTAGAAGAGAGAGCTAAGGGGGGATATGGCAGAAGTCAGTGAAGTGTCATGGAGGGGGAATAGAAGCTTGCAGTTCATGGATTCTTTTTGTGCAGGAAGTAGGGGAAATTGAAGTAGTGCTGCAGAAGAAGACAGATTCAAAGCAAAATAGAAAAGAATGTTCTTTAATGTATGCTTAAACTGTAGGACTCCTTGCTGCAGGCTGGTTCCTCAAAGTTTGCAGGGCTTCAATGGGGTGTTAACACAGATTCATGGCAGAGAAAAATCTCTTGAGGGTTACTTCATGTTTAGCAACATCCTCTGCCCCCAAAAGTCTTTGATTTGTAATTGGGGGTGGGAGAGCGTGGGCGGCATCTTAGGTACCTTCTGCGTTCCTGCTTCCCAAGAGCCGTAGGATATTAGTGGGGATACTTGGGCCCCTCCTTTCCCCTAAGCCTGTAGGGACTGTTCTTACCTGAAAGCGCAGTCTGAGGAGAGGAGAGATTTCTTGATTGTGGCTGTGCTAAAGGAAAAGGAGAGAAAGCCTAGTCCTTATCTGTATGGCTTATCTGGTGGGTTGACCATTCAGTACATATCTGTGGCCAGTCAGTCCACCCCAGGTTCCAGATCAGCCCCCTTGCCTGCTCCCTGTTGTTTACCCAGCAGATATGGAATGGGACACAGGGAGAAGGCTGGGCTGAAGAGGTGCAGGCTCGCAGTAGTGAGCTGTGCGTGTAGGATGCAGAAAGGAGTTGAATGAATAGAAGGGGGGATCCATGTCTGTAGGTGGGGAACAAAGGATAGGTTTTGTGTGGAATGAACAGCTGTTTGTCAGTCACGGTCCAACTTTAGACTTTTACAATGAGATTTAGAAAGCTGATACAGAAACAACAATGAAAATTTGAAATATTACAAAGCACTTGTCAGAGAGGTGCTGTCTTGTGGAAGTCTTATAACTTGTCCAGAAGGATTTGAGTTTCTGACTTTTCTTTTCCAGCTGTGTTTTTTCTTGATGGCAAGGTACAGAATGATAGGCATTTTCCAAATGCTGTTCTTAAACTTCAGTTCCTTGCAGCAGAAAAGAGAAGCCATTTCCTTCACAGGCATCGCCTCTTCTAAATAACAGATATTTACTTTACGTGCTGAGCAATTGCTGGACTAGGAGCATATCCAGAGGTTTATCTTCCTGTGTTAATCAAGGAAAAATGGATGTGCTTTTTAGTAGATGTTTCCTTTACAAGATGCGGTAATTGGTGTTTCACTTGCTGAGTGTTTAAACTCTGTAGCCAATATGAAGCAGATACAACCTCCTTCTCATGGCCAGCTGTGCAAGTTGCTATGGGAACTCGGTGGGGACTATCAGCAGATTACTGCTCTGGGGACCACACCTGGTTTATTTGCATTCAATTTAAGTTGGGGAAAATTCAAAAGAAGAAAAGAGGAGTGTAGACTCGCCGGTAGGCAGGCAAAAAAGGGCTTGTCATTTTGAGACTATCACATTGGATGGAAAAGATGCTCATATTCATGCTTCTTGCAGGCTCATGCAGCGTTCTGAATTTTGTAGCCTTTTTTCATGCATTTCGCCAGTTTTGTGAGGCTTGTTGGGAATGTCACAGAGGATTTTATTTTAATTTTATTATTGCCTCTGACTTAGTTAAATCCCCGAGAATTTGCTAACTTTCTCTGCTTTTTTAATGAATAATCTCTCTGTGATGGTGAGGGATTGTGAAAGCAATGTGGAATACAGGTCCTTCTTTTAAAATGGCATGTTAGATCAACTCCGTGCAGTATTAAAATGTCAGTGCAATATTGAGTGTTGCTGGAGAGCTTAGCTTGAGGGTTTTTTTCTGAATACTGAATTGCTCTTCTTTCAGTGGTGACTGACTTCCTAAGAAGGCTGGGCAATGATTTTTGTTCAAGTCAGCAGCAGTGGTCAGTTGGCAGCTCTTGGGCTGTTTGTGGCTGGATTTTTTGGGATGATGGTATCCTGGCACTTACGGGCTTTATTTTTTTCTTGCTTGTTCATTCTCACTACAGCAACTTGCCTTTTGATCAAGACTGGACAAAAGTGATGAAAACAGCACTGTATGCTGACTTGTTCTTTATGCTGTTTCTTCCACTGGGTTGGCTCTGTCTTGGTACCTTCCTGCAGGAACACAGAATTTGTAAACTGTTTTCAGAACAGTAGTCTTAGAAGCTTTGAGAAATCTGAGAGCACTATGTTATTTAAAAAAAGATTAATATAAACATATGTACTCTGTATAATATAGTATGTACATTTTATATAAAACACAAAATATTTGTAAATGTTAAAAAGTATATATGTTTATATATCAACCATATATAATTTATATATGTATATATATGTATGAAAAATTCTGAGGATTAGTGGGTGGTTGCTTGTAAACAGTTTCAGTTCTGATCTGTTGTTAATGTCACCAGAGCTGTGGTGTCCCTTGAGAATTCCAGTTTTCAGCCTGGAGTGATGCTCTAACCAACTTAGAGGGTTTTTATACAGAGGCCTCAGACATTTATGAGGTGTACTTGTTTAATTTCTGTAGATTGGTCAACTATGACACCTTAGTGTTACTAGTCATTATTTTTAAATTCTTCTATGAACAGTTCCTTGAATTTGGGGTTTAGTGCTCTAAGGTGAGTCTGTGCTAAACTACTTACTGGTATAATTGTTACTCTGCTGCTGCTTCTGTCAGTCAACAACTCCTCATTTTCTTTGCTTTCAAAACCTTGCAATTCTAATGCCTTCTTCAACGCATCTGATGAAAATCAGTGATTATATAGTTAAGTTTTACGGTGTAGGATTCACATTTGCATTTTTGAGCATGGAAATGGCATGTGTGAGACCAGAAATCAGAGTATTCTCCAGACTGGCATTGGAGAGGTGTGTGCATATGTAAGTGTACTAATTGATGCAAGTTGTCAGCATTTGGGCTGAGACTCCGTGTCCTAAAGAGGAAATAAATAGTTGTTGTGAGATTTTAGTTTCTTCTGTTTGTCGCACAATTTGCATGACAGAATTCATTAGATGGATGTGTAACATAGGAGTGGACTGAAGCCGTAGACAGTAAAAGTTTTAAGACAATATTTCTGCTGAAACCATCTTTCCCATTTGTTTGTTTCTGCGTCCTTGCTGCCTTTGTGCTTCAGCAGGGTAAACATTTCTCCTCTTGGATTAAAAAACAGATTTGGGTTAGTATTTCTCCTTGCAGTTGGAGTAGTTTTAAGACAGACCAACTCTCTTGTGTAGTTGTGTAAGAGGCAGCAGGGCAGCAATGCTGCTTCTTGCTGCCTTGGCATTCATGGTCCATGGCTGTGGTACTGACAGGGCACTAAATTAAGTGTCCTGGTTTTAATTTTTGATTTCTCTGTGAAAACAGTGAAATATGCCTATATGAGACTTGTATTTTATTGAGGAATTGGCAACTAAGAATTTAAGCATTCTGAGCATCACTTTTTAAAATTCTTAGTTAGGCCTTTTGACCTAATTTTTTCAATTGGCTTCTTTTACTCTGTAATTTTTTAGTAGAACATGATTTTTTTTTTCCTTTTTTTTGAGAGGATTCTGTACCTGTCAGCCTAACAGTTCTAATCAAAATAAGTTAAAAAAAGTGAGGCAGTGTGGAAAAGTTTACCTCTTCTCTGATTTGCTAGAGAAATAAACAAGACATTCCTGTCTTCAGTGATGTGTCCATGGGTCTGCGAATAAAATGTGCATGTCTTCCCAGCAGATCCTCTTCAAACATAGCCACAGGTGTCAGTCATGCTGCCTGCCCTTCAGCATTGCTTCTAGTAAACCCCTTCTTGTGGTTATTTCCTGGAAAAGCTGATCAATGCCTTTTCTGCTTTAGCACAGCATAGGTGCTAAAATGGGCAAAACCGGGCTTGTGAACATTTCCTGGCAAAGCTCACGTAGGTCGTAATTTATATGTGTAGTTACACTGTGGTTTTCACTTTCTGCTGTTCCTAAATTATTGTAAATTAAAGGCCCAGGTGCCCGAGCACTGAGTATTTTTTTTTTTCCTGGCTGTTAGCAAATACAGTCTTACGTTAGCTCTGAGCAACCAAAATGATAGATATTTGGATATGTGTGCTGATGGATGGAATCAGTGTCTGCAGTGTGAATAACTCTGTTTCTTTCTTCAGATCTTGCATCTGGCAATTTTTTGTTCAATTTGTAACATACAAAGCAGCTTGTCTGGAATTTGGCCTTTTCCTCTTTTGAGATCAAATAATTTAAGCTTCAGAAGGAAGCATTCTCATGACATGTCTTGTGGTTCCTACAGGTGTTAATAGTGTCTGGATCAGTGTGCTGAGGGCATTAAAGCAATATCCTTCCTCGGATTTGAGATAGTTATTAAGGGAGAGAGAGCAAAAGCAGTTCCTGCAAAGCGTGAGCGCAACAGCCGTGCAACTTCAATTCCTACGATGAACTGCAGAGATTTTGCATGTACTTTTTGCCATTAATTTGTTTGTCAAACACTCTAATTAGCTAACTAGAGCTAAATACTATCTGGGCTGTTGATCTTGATGAATCAAGTTGGCTCCAGCAGGACTCATTGTAAGCTTAAACCCGTGCCTTTGATTTATGTATTTTGAGAGTGACCTGTAGTGTAGTTAATGACAAGTGGTGTGGAGGCTCTGGGATTTGAGCAGTGCTGTGTGGTTAAGTCATACACTGAATTACTCTTTTCTTTATAGAGCTCCTGTTCATCAAGCTAGACTAGTAATTGCTACTTTGGCAAAGTGGAGAACAGGGAAACTACGTGTTTGCGTAAGGCATTCTGGTTGATTTACAGGTTTGTAATGATGAGTTTGAAAATAATGTTTTTAAGCTTTGAGGGCCTGTCCTGTTATGTGAGTGGACATGGGGAGGTAAAATTAGTGCTTTTGGAATGCACATACAGTGATGCTTCCGGAGTGTAATGGTTCATACAGCTGCTAAAACAAATATTTCTGTTCAATATTTGAGCTTGGCATAAGTACCCCTCATATGTTGGCAAGTCAATCATGTTGTGATTTGCATATTAGATAATATTTCTTTTTCTGAAATATTTGGTATTTTTAGTGTGTATTGCAATAACAATTTGAAACTAGCAGTATTTATGCCACATTCATTGCTTGGTGTTTTGATAGCATGAACTTCATTTACCTTTCCCATTCAAATGTGTGCACAATTTCAGTAGCCCCTGCATGTGTGGAAGACATGTTCCCATAAATGACATTTGTGGGAACAAATTACCCCACTTTAGATTCAGGAGGATTGGCTGGTGTTCCCTGCCAGGGGAAGTTTGGGGTCACCCCATTCCTTATGGGGGCTGGTGCCTGATGGTGCTCCAGGTTCTCCAGCTGCCCCAAGCTGCAGCATCCACAAAAGCTTGCAAGCTTTTCCTGAGCTTATTTTTGGGGTTTGTTTGTTTTGTTAGAGGAAGGGGGAGTTGGGAAGGAGGGGGAGGTAATATGGTCTTTATTTATTTTCCTCAGTACTGCTATAACATAGACCTGCATCCTTAAATTATCCTATTTTTCCTAATTCTGATAAATGTTGAAGTTTTACTGATCTTCTTCTCCAGCCCTCCCTTGTGTTTTGTTCGTGTAACTTCACATCAGTCTTCTTTTCAGAATTATTTTGTCCTGCTGTCCTTTTTTGAAAAGGAATGTGAGGCGTGCAAATCCTGTAAAAGCAGTAAAATACAAGAGGTGTTTACTAATAGACAGTATACATCTACCCAAAGTGTTCAGTACTTATCAGTGTGAAGTATTTTAGATTTGACAAACCAGTAATTTTAAAGGAGGATGATACCCACATAAGTGGACAAAAATTCAAAACAGGTGTTTCCCATACAATATTCACATTTTAAGAAATTTTTATGCATGCTTTTAAAAAAATCCTGTTTAACTTTGCGCCCTAGTTTTCATGTGCAAGTTTACTGGAACAATGAATATGTAATGGTATTTAACTGTACCTCACGTGTGGTGGAATCAGCATGATTTGTTCATTTTCTATGCTAACTTCAGGTTAAATTGAAAGGACGTGAATGCCCTGCAGACAGTAAAACGTGCTAATGTACAACAGCTCTGTGGCAGGTGGAACATGCTAGTTGAAGAGCACAAATTGTTTTTCAAAGGTGTGACATTTTGGGTTGGTTTTTTGAATTAAGTTCTTGGAGTCAGTGCTTATGATGCATGTAGATAAACAAAAAACACCCAAAACAACACAAAAGAAAAAAAGTCTCAAGCCATTATGAAATAGTCATGAAAACATAATAAGAGTGGAACATGAGAGCTTAATTCAGGAGATGTAAAGACCTAATGTTTGCTGCTCTTCAAAATATTCCATCATTTCTAAGTAGATGTTATGACAATAACATTTACTTAGACAACAAGGGTTGACTGCACTGAATTAGTATCCTTTGCTATTCAGAAGAAAACATTCAACAGGATGAAAGAAAAACTTTTATGTAGCTATAATACGGATGCTTTCTTATGTGCCATGGCTTGTAGGCAGTAAGGGTAGGGCAAAAGTGTTCAGATGATGCACTAGAATGACAGAATTAGCTGTGAGTTTCAAATAAGGCTCAGCTTGCTTGTGGAAGTTACAATCCTATAGTTTTTGAATAAGAGTATTTATTTTATTTTCTCTTGTATGACTGTCCCTCTTTTTTTCTTCCCTCCTTGTGTGGTGGTATTGTAAATTTGTCATGAACACAGTTTTCTTTCTGTGAAAAAAAAAATACTTAATCCATGGTAGTTTCTACCTTTTGTGGACAAAAATAAGTTGAGGCATAAAAAACCAAACCCACAAACAGACCCTTTTATGTTAATGTATCAGGTGCTTATGAGTATCTGCTGTCCTGCATTGTTAAGATAAATTAGCATTCCTGCTTAGCTGTCCACATGCTTAATTTCCTTCAAAAATGTACACAGAGGAATTTTGAAAGGCATTTTGTGTGGTTGAAAGTTTTCAAGGATATTTATGATTTGAGCTTGTGAGAAGTAAAATTAGATGTAGACTAGAATTCCAATTCATAGCAATTGCCTAATGACTGGTAATTCTAAAACAGGCCAATTTTATTTGACTTTTCCAGACAACTACTCTTTGGCTTTCAAAGCAAACTTACCAATTTTCAAATAAAATCAATTCTATTAGCCAAAGTCAAAGGTGGTGACTAAAATTAGAGCTTAGTTTGCAGCCCTAGCTATGAACAGGCTGCTGTCTGTCTGTAATTACTCTAAGAGGATTGTGCCAACTTTAGTAACAGTTTATTTTGTTGAAGTATGTGATTTTTACAGTTTTTTTAAAATAGCACATTGGAGTTCTGTTTGTTGAAATTTTTGTTAGGTTTCCTTTGGCCTGTGGGATGGAGACTTGGAAATGTCTTGAGATAAAATGTAGTACCTTCAAGATAAAATATCCTAGGCAGTGATACACTAATGAAGGCAGCATGCTAATGTTGCAGTTAATATTGTATTTCCTTTCCCTGTATTTTGTATTCCATTTGTATGTATTCCTTTGGACTCCACTCCAAGTACACTGTTTAAAAGGGAAATAATGAGTTGGCTTATTGGGTAATCTCATCAGAAAGTGTGGCCCTGAAGTTTTGCAAAGGTCATGCTTGTCACTGAGCTTGATAGGGGCAGAAATTTCTTACCCGTCACGGAGGGCATGTCGTAAATGACATTTTACTAATATATAGAAACACATCCATATAAAAACCCAATATTTGCATAGCCTGCAGGTAAAAATGATGTTCCCTTTCCAAAAATTGAGTTATTAAGGAATCAGGTATTGTCATTATAACTGAATAAAGAAAGCAACACATTCCTGGGACAGACTGCAAAAGGAAAACATTCATTTGAAATGGCAAGGTATGGAAGATACATAGAAAGTGACGAAAAGAAGCGAATGGGGTAGAAAGAGTCTCCTGAAATGTTATCTGCAGGTTCCAAAGTGTTTGGCTGAAGAAAATCCACCTTTGTCATACCTGGCTCTCTGTTAGTTCCTTTGGTTTTAAGGAAGAGTTTGAATAGGGTTATGAGGGGGAAAATGATTCATGTAAAAATTGTAGAATTGGGTGAAAAGGAGAGAAGTATTTTTTGAAATATCTGTAGTTGCATGGTATGTGGAGAACTTTTTACTTGTCACAAGGTGCACCACTTTCTCTTCTTTTAGGTGCCTTTGGAGGAAAAATGAAACTGAGCAAAGCCCAGAGTGCTGTTTTGCTTAAACACGAGTACCAGAAGTATGTCCTTGGTTAAGGGTGTTAAGTAACTTTTAATAAGCAGCCATAAAGAAAAGAATGGGCAGTGTTGTGGCAGAACCTAAAGAGAACATTAAACTAATATGTTCCACCCCTGGTTTTGGAGCAGGGTGATATGCACCATTTCTCCCCAAACATTTCCCTTCTTGTGCCTTCAGGCCTCCTTCAGAAGCCTTCCAGGTAAGGAAATAGTTGCAGTAGTGGGACATAAATGAAACAGTAGGATGTTTTCTGGCCAAAAAATAAAGAAGTTGGATGCCTTCTACCACATGCACTATGAGGAGCAGCAGGGGTGGGAGCAGCCCAGGGCCACATCAGGGCCCTCTCTGACCTCTTGGTTGGGCTCCTCTTCTTCCTGGGTTTTGCCATCCTCTGCGGCCTCAAGTGACAGGAAGGCCGTGGCAGGGCCAGGCAGTCTCTGGGGCAGCCCCACAGCTGTGGGAGGATGGAGTGTCACCAGTGGCATGGGAGCGTCCCCTGCACCCACACAGCTGGCAGACACCATGTGCAAGGTCTGCTTCTCAGGCTGTGACACCCCCTCGGCTGGAGTGACCTTCAGAGGCGGAACATGGCCACCAGGCTCCCTGTGCAGGCCCTGCTCCATGCGACCTTCAGACACAGAGCTGGCACAGTCCCTGGCTGTGCTGTGACCTCTGCAGGTGTGACCTGCGGATGGTGTGTGACCACTGGATGCTGTATGGGGCTCTGATCTGCAGGCTGTGATGTGCCACCAGTGTGACCTTGCAGTCACGGTGTAGGGGCTCTGCAGATTCTTGACATGCCCCCTCTGGGAACGTGACCTGCAGGCACAGTGCCTGACAGGTAAATGCAGTTCATGGGCTCTGGACTGGGATGTGTCTCCACCTTTGGCATTGCTGTTTGGCCTGGATGGCAAATACAGCAGAGATTAAAAGGCTGTCAATGGTAAATTTAAACAAACAAACACAAAAAACCCAAAACAAAACAAAAAGTGGATGCCCCATCCCTGGAAGCATTCATGATCAGGTTGGATGGGGCTTTGAGGAACCTGGTCTAGTGAAAGGTGTCCCTGCCCAGGGCAAGGGGGTTAGAGCGACATGATCATTAAGGTCCCTTCCAACACAAACCATTCTATGATTCTATGAACTTAGATAAAAGGTAAAATAATAAAATTGTCAAAGAATGAAGTGGTCACTGAAAGAACAGTTTGGTTTGGGGTTTTTTGTGGTGTTTGGTTTTGGTTGGCTGATTGGTTTGGGGTGGTTTTTTGTTTATTTGTCTTCTTTTTTTGGTCATTTGTTGGTTCGACAGGTCAACATATAGGTTTTTATTTCAATTAGGCTGTTAGTGGATGTTGCAGCTCCAGAGAAGATTTGTGTGGGGGTTGGTGTTTGTGAGGCAGATCATCCATGGCCACGCACGTGCCTGATTCTAACGGTCACTTCCTGCACTCTTGGTGCTGCACCTGTGTTCCACCAGCCCGACACACTCTGGTTTGAGGAGAGCACTGCTGTCCTGCTCTGCTGCTGCCTCAGCTCAGCCACGTGCTTTGTGAAGTGCTTGGTTTGGTACACCATTGGTGTCCAGGCTCTTCCGATAAAGCAAATGGATTATCTCCCAGTGCACTCCAGAAGCACGTATGCAGGAGTGAAGTTTACTGAAGGTCTGTGAACCATGAAGATGTGCCTCAGAGGTCTCAGTGGGACATGTGAATGAGTAGAAAACCAAGTTGGAAACAAGGTATTAGGAAAACCTATTCAGCACATGCAGTTGTTTCCCTATAGTAGGGAGCACCTTCTCCTTCTCGTCTTGCAATCTTTTTCAAGTGTAGATCACTCATGTTAAATATATAGCTTGGAACATCTTGTGTTAAGTAGAGATATGAACCTGAACAGAAGAAGAGGTCAAGCGTGGAAATAAATTCCAGTCAGTACTGGATGATTGAGAAGTCCCTTTTCTCTCACTCCCTCTTGTTTGGAGAGGCGGTGCTTGAATTCACTTCAGAAATGAGAAGAAAAGTACAGCTAGGGTATTTTTAAAGAAAAAAAAAAGAGAAAACTTACTCTTTCAATTCACATTAGCGCCTGGAAGTAGGTGGCTCAACCTTGTAATCATCTGCATCATCATATTACCTTTTCCCAATCAGAATATGGAATAATGAATTTTGGGATGTCCACATCACACTTGAATTTTTATATAAACGTTCTTGCTGTTTAGGACACGAGTGTTTGAGTGGCAAACAAACTATTTGAAATGGTTTAATAGAGCCTCATAGTTAGTCCACCTACTTCTGGAGACCACTTCTGGAAAAGAAGTTAAATTTCTCCAGAGACCAAAGCCTCTTCGCAGTTCTCCAGTGCTCCAGCATACTTCGTGGTCACAGCAGCAAACGCGTTCTGGTTATCACTGAGTGTTTCAAAGATGCAACGTGGGTGTGACGTGCCCCTTTCAAAAACCAAAGCTCCGCAATAAGCTTTCTTTAGCCATATTGTGTACGCGTTTGAAGGGATTAGTAATAGATTTTTGTTTTTTTCTTGGAAGTCATTGGAAAGCAAAAGACTAAATCTATTTTGATTTCACTCGGGATAGATTAATGGGTGTCAAATGTTACACAATACTTGACATATCCACTGCTGTTAAGTTGGCCGTGGCAAAGGGATTACCCGATAATGAATCACCAAGCTCTTTAGCCGTTTAAAGGGAGTCGTGCCGCTTCCTTGCCCTGGTAGGACTCTCTTCCCTGCCCGGGACCTTCCTGTGACAGTGCATGTTCAGTTGTGGAAAACTCCACGCAGATGTGCCAGCACCAGTTTGACAGCTTTGTGTTCAGCTTCTACCTTGCTAATTGTTTTTGTGGGATTATTTGGATTGTAGAAAGCTTTTTCCAAATCCCCTTTATTACTGAAGTTATTGTTGCCAGCAGGAATAAGATTAAAGGTGCTTAAGTCTGTAGAGTTGTTTCTAATTTGTACGTGTCATTTCAGTGGCATTTGAACAGAACTCTGTCTCTTCCCCTCCCTGCTCCCCTGTGGTACTGTGCTTGAGTTAGGGCTGAGAAGCCAAGCTATTGGAAGAAAATTCATTTTGTTCCCTAATTATTATGCTGGCACTCGGGAGATAATTTTTCCCTTCATGCACTGCCAATTAATATGCAAATGAGCTGATAAATATTTATACCGTGTTTTAAATTATGCAGGGAGCGCTTTCAGTGTACTCTGCAAATGAATTGTTCATGGACTTCAAAGTGCTGGCTGCTGTGCTAACGAGAGGAGATTTGCATAAGGCCCTAATCAGGCGCATACTGATTAAGCTTCATTATGGAAACTGCCAGCTGCAATCTTTGTTTCTATTTTATTACAAAAAGGGGAACTTTTCACGCTTCAGTCGCCTTGACAATGTCAGACACAGCTAGTAGGAGAGACTAAAACTCCACACAGCAACTGAAGTTTCCCTGTTCAGTTGAAGATTGCTATGGTGTAACTGAAGTTGTATTTCTCCCCCCACCTCCCCACTCCCTTTCATGTTCGGTCAGAGCAGTAGTGTAGATTTGATAGAAATTGCCATTCTCCCGTTCCTTGGACTATCTGAACCTGTAGAGGATACCACAGCAATGCTGGACTGCAGCGACTACGTTCTAGGTGGGTACCAGCTCAGCTCTTTCTTACGGACACCGAGGCTGTGAGATTGACTATGCATAGTGGCTTAATCACATATGCAGAAGGTATTTGTGGGGCTGAAGCTCACCAGTGAATCGGCAGCAAGTAGCTGCCTGATAGATGGATAGCTAGATCCGTACCAGGGAAATACATGCTTTGGTTTGTTTGTTTTCCTCTTTTCCCTCTCTCCAGGAGAATTCGTTTCCTCTGCACAGACTTGGGTGATATTAATACAGACCTTTTGCTTTTAGGATTTCAGTCTGAGAAGCATTTGGCTTCTAACAAACACTGGACTTGACTTGCATATCTGTGTGTTATGAATTTTAAAGCACTAAAATGAATGAAGGGGAGCCTAAGTGTTGAAAGAATTTAGTAACTGTATTGAGCCATTCCACAACAGAATGTGTGTTATGTCTGTGTATTTTTAATATAGCAAGGTTCTTCATGTGTAATAGAAAATAAGGGGGAGTGCACAGTGGTTGCCATTGATACCGTTGCAAGCTGTGCTTAAGGTTACTGGGATAATATATTTCCTGCGCTGAGATTCCATCAGGACTGCAGAACAGACATGCCATAATTTCTTCTTCGTGTCTTTTAAAGTTATTTATAGTAATAGATCATCTCAATTTTACAATAGGTTTTATTTATTTTCAAGGCTTTTTCCCCTGAAGCTCAATGTGTGTGTGTGTATATATATGTATGTGTGTGTGTGTATATATATATATATATATATATGTATTTATTAGTCTTTTCATTCCATCATATAAGTTCATGTAAAAACTTATATCTCAAAGTAAAAGAATATATTTTTGGATGGTAAATTTTAAATCAGATGTTTGAGTATGTTTGTTTCTGAATATGATGTGGTTTTTGAAAATTAATTTCTAAATAATTCTTGGCTTGTTTTCTCTCGCATTAAACTTTGCTTTTTCCATGCACAGAAATGAATCATTTTTGCTGGTGCAAATAGAGTATTAGGCAGTTCCATTTTAAAGGGTGAAAGGAAGCAGTTAATGGTATATACCATGTTAAGATTTTCTTTGCTTTACCAGCTGTGTGCAGTCCTTGTAACACTTCAGGTTGGTCGGGTGTCCAGTGCTTCTTTCTCCTGAATGCCTTTGGAAATGTTCTTGAGGATGTGTGAAAGGCTGGCACAGCACTGCCTGGCGACACCTCAGCCCTGCTAGCAGAGTAGCAGTGTGGAATGTATTCACTCCTGAGAGTTTGATTTCAATCATGCACCTGCTGCTTTCAATCCTTCCTTCTGGGGAGTTTGTTTTTAGATAATGTTGGCAGAAGTTGTAGCCCAGGGCCTTTATTTAAAACCCAAGTAAGATCTAAAGGAAGAAGAAAAGGTGAAGGCATTAAGGTTTGGGGGTTTTTAGCCCACTTCATTTGTTTATTCTTTTAAGTTTAAAGCAGAAATTGTATGAGCACGTATAAACCAAGTAGCCTTTTTATTAAACGTAGAATGAATTGGTAGGTTGAGTATCCCGCGGATATGAGGCTGTTTTGCTGGTAGCAGTTTTGTGTTTCAGATGTATGTCATACCATTTGCAATGGAAATAGTGGCATTGTTCTTGATGCTTTACATGCAGAAGGCCCACAGATTGAACAAGAAATAGTCAGCTGGTGAAATAATGGATGCTATCCTTCACTTGAACCTGAGCGCTACCAGAAAGATGTTTCTTTTTCCAACTTGCTGCTTTTCTGCGATAGCAATGTTTGAGGTCTTTGTTAAGGATGGATCTTTACAATAAAATATTCTTCATTTAGACAAGCTTTTGGTTGTTAAGTAAATTTTGTGTATGTCTAGTACTAAAAAACCTTTTCTGGAAGGATTTATTTTGCAGCATAGCCCGACAGAAAGACATGTCCTGGCTTGCTTTATGGAAAGAGGTCTGTACAGTTACAACTTCGTGTGACTGAGCAAACTTGCTCATCATGCAGGAAGGCTTCTTGTGTGAGCCTCCTCATAGGACAGAACAGTCACTGCCTTGCTTGAGCTCTGCGCACGGGACGACAGCTGTGTCCCCCGCTCTGGGTTTAGTTTGCTTTGCTTATTCTATCATTAGTATCCTGCACCTTGGCTCTAATACTTCAATCTCTGCCACAAACTAGCGACCCTCTGTTGTTTTTCTAGCAAGAATTTTATGAAGTGGTTCAGCGAATGGATTCTGTGTTCCTGAGAGACAACATTCTCAACCTGTGCTCTTCCCTTTTGTGGTCAGATGTATCTTGAGTTCAAGCTATTCTTCTGCTCTGGGCTTAAAAATTACATCCTATGTTCAATAGCATCATGAGTTAGCCTAGTTTCCACAACCAAATGTATTTTACTTGTAAGCACTCTTGGCTCATTTTCCTGTTGGATGAGGACTCTTCATGTTTGTGTCCAAAGCAAAGACTCCCATTCGGTGTTCTCTAAAGTTAAATTTCAGTAGCCATCTGTGTGTAAAGGAGTGAACTAATGCTGTTTATCAAATGCGTGTTGCCTATAATCACTCTAAATAAATGTGCTGTTGCCACAATAATAAACTCAATTTAAGGTATATGCAATGTCTAGATAGAAACACAGATGTCTTAGCAGAGAGGGCAAGTCAAGAGTAGACATTTCTGTATAGTCCATGGAACCCATGTTCTGTTTCCAGAGTGTGAAACATGCTATCCAAATGTGGAAAATGTTGAAACAAGGAGCCTGGAAGCAATAGGTTCTGTACCAGCAGCCTTAGCAGAGCTCTGTTTTTCAAGACTGTGAATTTGTAGCTTGAATGTGCTAAGCAGAGCTTGTGAAAAACAGGGCAAAACTTGTAGCCTTTTGCTGAAGTGTGGGCCAGCAGTGCTGAGCTGCAAAGTTTTTCCTCATTCACTCCCCCTTTTAAAAAGCAGTTTAACACGTCTGCCTTTATACCAAGGGTAACACTGATAGTCCAGATCTCTTTTACACGTGGCTGAACATTTGAAAGATTTAAGAATAGGCATAGGAACTTTCTGAGAAGAGTTGAGGCTCTGGAGAGGTTGTGTTAACTTGTCAGGGGAAGTTTTGTGGTTGTTACAGTCCTCTGGATTTTCAAGGCTCTATTGGGTTCAACTGGCACAGTTGTTTATGTGGAAAATTATATTCGTTTTAAAAATATTGGTCACAGAATCACAGAATGGTTTGGTTTGGAAGGGACCTTAAAGATTATCCAGTTTCAACGCTCCAACCCCCCTGCCATGGGCAGGGACACCTTGCACTAGATCAGGTTGCTCAGAACCCCATCCAAGCTGGCCTTGAAAACTTCCAGGATGGGGCATCCACCACATCTCTGGGCAACCTGTGCCAGTGTCTCACTGCCCTCACAGTAAAGAATTTCTTTCTAATACCCAGTCCAAACTTGCCATCTTTCAGTTTAAAGCCATTCTCCCCTGTCCTATCACTACATGCCCTTCTGAAAATTCCCTCTTCAGCTCTCTTGCAAGCTTCTTTAGGTGCTGGGAGGCTGCTGTAAAGTCTTCATGGAGCCTTCTCCAAGCTCTACAACCCTGACTCTCTCAGCCTTTCCCCATGGCAGAGGTTCTTCAGCCCTCTGATCATCCTGGTGGCCTCTGAACTCACTCCAACAGGTCCATGTCTTTCCTGTGCACAGGTAGTAGCAGGCGATGGTACACAGGAATAGTCCATCTCCTCATTTCCAGCTTTCATGGACTGAGGTGTCTGGGCATTCTTGGAACTGTCTGGGGGAAAGATGCAGCACAGTTAATGCTGCTCCTGTATTCTTCTTCAGCCTATTGGTATTTTGGAAATCGCTGCTTTGATGAAAGTACATGACAGAGGTAACCTTTTAAGCACCTAGCAAGAGAATATCCTGGAGTAAAGGGTACATTTTAAGCTCATTGAACTTGCTTTCTGCTCATTATGGGAATGGAAGAGTGTGCTTAAGGATTTGCTTACACTTCATTTTATGAGCTATTCTGTCTTGAGATTCTTTTTGTAATTTTGGTGTGTGATAATGTGGCACACTGGGGTCGGTGGCAAGGCATGAGGAGCTAATAAGCTGGAAGGCTGATGCTGTACACAGAACATCTGTATAGATTCCTATATAAGGAAACTATATTCTCTGTCTGCCATCTGGAGAGGCCTTCTGCATTGCACTGTATTCAGCTGACAGGCTTTGAAACCAGGAACAGACTTTTCAATACATTCATCCAGAGGGAGAAAGAAGAGGAATTATTTTATATTTGTATGGTTTTGCATGACTATATAGGAAATATAAAATAACCTAATGTCAGTGACATTCCAGTAAAATAGAAATGCACTATTAGAAAAATGGCATCCCTTTAATTATAACGACTGAATTTCCTTTCTTTTGTTGGGGTGGGGCAGGGGGAACAAACACAAGAATAATATAGGCCATGATGGTCAGACCTAATGTTTTTGAATCTTGGTGTAGTCATTGTTCCTTCCTCCCCCCTCCTTTTTTTTTTCCTAAGACTTTCATTGTATTGAAAATTAAGTTCCGACCTATCACTGCCCTCCAGCATGCTGTCTTTTATTCCCTTAATACCACGTTTTCACATATGGGAATAATGTCATAGAAAATTTTGAAATAATATTTATCTGGAAGATTCAGTATTGTGTTCTGGTTTTGGTTGTTCTTTTTTTTGTGTTATAATCTGAATTAGGGTAAAGTACATAGCAAATTTCTGACATTCTGTACTTCCCCTGAACAAAAAGCTGTGAATAGATTTGGGGATTTTTTTGCTGTATTGTTTTATCTTTCTTTCTGTTTTATTGCAGACTCAAGAATGAACAATCCGTCAGAAACCAGTAAACCATCGATGGAGAGTGGGGACGGGAACACAGGTAAGAAATGATCAATTGGTGCACAGATATGTTCTGGTGGAATTGAATGGATATTAGAAGTGAAATTTCTTTACCCATTTAGTGGGATTTAAAAAACCCACAAAACCAACCAAACAACCAAACAAAAGACTACACCCATTGTTTTTAGAGACTTGGGAATACTTTTGTCATTAACCCTGCTGCATGCAGGCCGTTATTCACACCTACTTTATTGGAGCACCACCCACACTTTTTATATAAGATTTCCCTTCCCCACTTTTTCTGTCTGTAATTTAGTTTCTGATACTACTGAAGCTCTGGTGGCACTATCTCTCCATAAATAGTCTCATTTTTTCCTGGCAGAGCATACCTTTGGCACTTCTAACTTCATAGTTTATTTTTGGATTGAAATTTTCCTTGGCAGATGTGGGCCACTGCCTGATCTTGTTTCCATTTTAGATTTCATTCAAGCTGTCACAACAGTTCTCAAGAACAAGTCAAATGGAGAAAGCATAATATATCAAAATTTTAAAAAATGTTAGCCAGCTTTTCTGTAATTTCTTTGTGCCTTAGGACAGAACCTTGAAATCTGGTGGGGAAAAATAGATTTTGTGTCAGGGCCAATGTGCCTTTTGGCATGTCCTTAAGATGTGACCAAATTCTAAGCCATTGAAGAAGCTTGTTGAGCCACTATAACTTAATCATGCTATCTCATGCTTTAATTCCTTTCTAGAGGTAATATAATGTTCATTCTGAAAGCAAGAGAAATGACAGTTCTGAATGGAAAGTAAGTAGTTTAACCTAGCTCAGAATCTTCTCTCAGCTCAGAATAGCATTTGGGAGGAGAAAATTCTGATGAGAAGGAACTTGTTGCTTTGAGAGGCGTAGTTACCTTGTATGAGGAAAACTAGTTTTCTTCTTCATGGTTCAATAATAAATTTTTATTTTAAACTCTAGAGTTGTGATCAAATTAACACTTTAATTTTCTTTAATCCTAGAGGCTGGATTTTTTCTGCCAATGCATGGGGTCAGTCAAAAGGAATTCTGCCTGCTTATTAAAATGTGTGTTTTGTTCCTGGCATCTCAGGTTTTATAATTGTCATTGTATTTTTAATAGGAGAGGTATCAATTCTTTTTCTGAACAGAAGTGTTTTATTATGTATTTAATGGTTTAAGATTATATAAAATATTATTTCAAAAACATATGGGCTGTAAATATTTCATGATCATAAACAGCATCAAGAGAACAATGGTTTTAAATATCCCTGTGGACTCCTTGTAGCTGGAGGATGTGTGTAAACTTCTGAGAAAATTCAGATGTCCTCCCCTGTATGACCACAGTTCCTTGCATGTACTTTCTCCAGAGTGCATTCCCAACAACAATTCTCTCAGTGCAACTTTAGCAGTTTCACCTTAACTGAGCTGGTAAGGAGGAGGATTTGTTTTATTCAAAGGTAGTTAGTCAGTTATCACAGGAGCATTGCAGCTGCTTCAGCAGAGCTTGGCTCTCTTAGGCAAATGTTTTATCATTGTGAAGATGGGGGTCATGACATAAAATGGATGGATTGTAAAGCTGCATGTAGGTCCTTTCATGTTAAAAGGGGATACAATGGTTATTTTTTTATACTCTAATATTAAAGTTAGTTATTACAAAAGTTTGACTCGGACTGGTGTTTGGAACTTCTGGAATATTGCTTCTTTAGTTTAAATGTTTCCAGTCTTTCCTCCCAGTCTTGTATCCTGATTTTTAGATTATATGAACTAAAGTAATCTAGAATTTTTGAGGACTCTCTGTTCTGCAGTCATTGCTTTGTTTTTAGATGTAGTGCTCCTAAACCTGTGGAGTAGTGCTGGAGATAGTGATTGATGGCATTTGTGATGTTCTTTGGGAGCTCAAGCATCAGTTGTATTAGTCAACTTGGCAGATGTTAGGCTCTGAAAGGAATACTTACAGAATGTGATTTTAGGCTTCTGATCGGGGTACTTAGATTATGGTTCTGGGCTCAGAGCATACTTGAGTGAAAAGAAGTCAGCTTTCAGCTCGGATGCTGAGGAACTGGAAGTGCCATTGATTTTCTGTCAGTGCCTGTGCTCCCCAGAGAATGCGTGATGATGATTTTTATAAACACTCAGAGTTCTTATTTTTGTAACTTTCTCTAACTGCCTACTTTCCAGTGACATTTGTAAATCACTTGAGTCTGCTGTGTAAACACTAATAGTCTATCTTTTAAACCTCAATGGATGTTTGTTTGGGTCATTCCTGTTTTAAACTGTAGTGAGATAATGCAACTTGAAAATGCTAAGAGAAATTACTGTGGGGCGTGAATTTACGTTTGGCAGAGCTGGTGTTCTCACGAAGAAAACAATAGTTACCACTGGTTAAAGATGGCAACATCAGTAATTCTTTGAGCTATCAGCTAAGTTTCATGGACATTACAAAAAAACTAGGGTTTTGTATTTTGAGCTCTGACTATTTAGGGAACATCATAAAGTCTCCTAAATATGTTGGTCACAATACAGTGCCTGAAATATGTTATGACTTTAAATTTTTTGTGCTAACTGGACTTGCCTTCTAAGCACCTGAAAAACCAACCCATCTTTCAGACCAATTAAAAACAACAACCAAAACATCAGAGTACAGGAGCCGTTGGATGACTGTTTTCTTAAGAACATGGATTGACCAATACTCTGCAACCTGGACTGACCAATACTCTGGTCATCAGTATTGCAGAGTTACAGAAATCTTTTCCAGCCTTCAGTTGTGGGCAGACAGTCAATGTAGCATCTGCTGGAGAAAGGAGAAGTAAGAAGAAAGTCTTACAGTAAATGGATAGCCCTTTTGATCTCCTTTTTATAGGCACCATAAAATTTTCCAAAACATCTCAACCTTTTTGTTTGTTAAATGCATCTTCTCTTGCAAGAGCTGTGTGAATGCAGAACTGTGAAAGCCAAGGTTATAATGACTATGGAAACTGTGCTATTATGACATGCGTTGACATAGCAGCAAAATAATAGTTTTTGTAAGTGTAGTATTTGGAAGGATTCTAAAGATTCTTGTTTGCATTGCTTCGTTTCCAACAATTGGTTTTCCAGTTTCCATAAGAAGGAAGTCTATAGGAGAGAGACCATGAAATATTCTTCAACTGCTAAAACTGGGCAAATATCAATGCTAAACTTGTTATTAGGAAATGTGGACAGGGAAAAACAATTTCTGAGTATTGGGGCTGTCTCTCTCTCTCTTTCAACAGAGAGTGAAAGAGGCAGCGACCTGGGAAAATACAGTGGTGATGCTGAGAGATGTCTCCCAGAACACAGTGCAGGTACCCAATCCAGCTAGTTTTGAAATTTTCCTTCTCCTTGGCTGCCTTCTCTTTCTGAGTTCTTTCTTGCACCTTACTCCACATCTCCCCAGATCTGAAGTTCCTCACTCCTCTTCCTTCCTAACGCAGTTTGCAAACTCAGGCAGAAGTCTGATGATTATGATTGAATTTTGGGAGTAAGTTGTTCTCCTGACTGCAGGTGCAATGTTACCTTGCCTGCTCCACTTTGTCTTGCCTTTACCCTCTGCAGGTACAATTCCAAGATGGCATAAAATAATCCATGTTCAGTGCATAGTGTTCTGTTCCTTTCCCTGGAGTAGCACTGTAATAGTCTTCATCCAAACCAACTCCCGTGAAGTAGCTCAGCACATGGCTGAATTTATGCCAGAATTTAAACATGCTTGGGTTACATTGGACCTCGACTGCAAGGGTGAAATTTCATCCTACAGCTTGCTGGGGGCAGAGCACCAGAACAAAACAAACTACTTGTGAACTACCAGAAGGGGCAGGACAGGGACAATGGAGCTGGAACCAAGAAGACGGGAGAGATGGGAGATGGAGAGTTCCTACTCTTTTTGGGCTGTTTTTGGTGTTGGTGAGCTCTGGCAGTTATGGACGTTGGGATGAAGATGGAAAATATATGAATACTTGGGATTGTTAAATTCACAGTACTTGTGATTGCATTTGCCATGTCTGTTAATCATCACAGGGTTTTGTATTTAACTCTTACCTTGAGCAAAAGTGGCATTCTAGTCCTTTCATGTCCTCACAATGTGCTGACCTTCTGCTTCTGACAGCTCCATTTTCCAGCTTCTTGTCAGATTTCTTTGATTCCATGGGAGTAGTATCACATCCTTCTGAGCACCTTAAAAGCAAGGCCTCTCACATGCTGGACTCCATTTTCCTTGCTGTTCTTCAAAAGAGATAGGCATCCTGTGATAATGCAAGCAACCAGGGTAGCATTCCTTCCAGAATTAGGGCTGCATCCAGAGGGACATTGTGCTTCCAAACACCAAAGTTTAAGATGCAGGTAGTAGAACAGAGAGTGAACAAGTGTGATGTGGATTTTTTCACCCTGAGTTTAGTTTTGGGAGGCCTGGGGAGAGGGAGTTGGTGTCTTTCAAGACTGAATTTAAAGAAAACGTTGTTTTCTTTCAGTGCCTATCTAAGTTGTTTGTTGGGACCCGTGGAGATTTTAAGTTCAGTCTTGGAGCTTGCTTTTTTCAAAACTAGGATGCTTATTAAGAGTCAGCAGAACTGCCGACTGGAGCATTTCTTCTGCACACATGCACAGTAGTGCTCTTTTAATATGGTATCATGATTTTTTGAGGCTCGTTTTGGAAGACAATTAACTAGATCAGCTTCACCTGTTTACCTAAGGTGAGGCCTCCAGCTGGTCCTCTCAGATAATTTTTTTTAACCCCCACAAGTTTCCTATTGGAATGAGGAGTATTTGCCTTACAGTAGGTTTTCTTATCTATATTTTTTTCACTCTCTGACCATTGAAAACTAATTCAAAACCTTTGTTTAAATGAGGAGGTGGTAGATTGTTTCCTTTGAATTATGGTAGCTATTTGTCAGGAATTGCTTTTATATGTTTACCCAACCATTTTTTCATTCCCTTTGGATTTCTGCGTGGAGAGAATTCTGGAGTTTACTGGAAAGAATGAAGATAGATGAGATTCTTCTGGTTCTTTCCAGCAGACGTTCTTATGTACCATTCTTTGGAGAAAGGCGACCGAGTTGCATTCCTTCAAGATCAATTCAGACCAGTGAGAGTCCTTACATTCACTTTAAATTGGAATTTTAGACTCATAAAGTAAAATAATTTGATGTAGTTTAAAACTGGAATATTTTTCATACATCTGTGGATCTTTGGCTGCGTGTCTGTCTCTTAAGTTTGTAAACCTTGGCCCAAAGCATAGAACTGAAAACTTGGGAGTTGACCAAGTCTTCCCCCACAGAATCTCCATCAAAGGTGCATCAAAGAGCTACCTTACATGGTTGATAGAAAACTTGATATTGTGTCTATTTAATTGAACAGTGGCTCAGTCTTAGGAAATGTTACCTGTGTAACTTGTTTGTAGGTCAAAATAGCAGTGTAAGATATTGGATACTCTGTTTTACTAATCACATTTTATGCCTGCTTGCTTTTGCAGATGTTTCTAAGCAATAGCAGCCACCTGTTGTTGTTTAAGAACTGTGACTCTCTTGCTTAGTAGATAACCTAGGTTTTTATGGCAAAGAATGTAGATGATGGAAGGAATTTTGAAGTAGGAGTTACTATGCACACCTGCCCATAGGCGCTGAACAAAATCTGATTGTGGTGACGAGTAAACATGCAAGTCTAAAGCTGGTTTTGCTTCATTTCAGTCACGCAGTTTGAAAGATTGCATCATCTGTTCTCGAAATTCCCTGCAGCCCAGCACCCTCAGAGTCTCCCTTCCTGTTATTAGCCACTCTGGGTAGTAACAAAACAGAAAAACAATTTTTTTTTTCCTTTTCCTTTTTCTTCGCACACCAAGATTATTTTGGGATAGTTTGGGGGTTTTCATTTCTTCCGAGCTGTTTAGGAAAAGACTGCAAAAATGTAGGAAAATAACCAGGTTTTAATATTATGAGAGTTAGTGAAAGCAGAAGCAAGCCCAGGCAGTTATCTTATCTAAATGAGACCTCTGAACGAATTATAATGGAAATATAGAGGTGTCATTTCTGGACAGAGTAAAAGTGTGACCCATAACTGCTGTGTATACATGGGACTTCTGTTTTCATCAAGTATTATTTTACCTGTCTTTAAGGAAAGGTGACTTTTATATGAACCTTGCTGTTGGCACTTTCTGAACTTGAAGATAGTCTTCAGCTTCTGGGCAGAGGGTGCATGGAAAACGGAAACACAGTTTAATCTTAGCAGGAAGCTCCCATTTGGTTCTCAAACCATGTAGAGAGTGATGAGATGGTACTGTACAGAGAAACACGGATCATAGAATTATTTAGGTTGGAAAAGACCTTCAAGATCATCAAGCCCAACTGTTAATGCTGCCAAGTGCACCATTAAACCATGTCCCTATGTGCCACATCTACAGATCTTTTAAATATCTTCAGATACTTAAAAGAATGGATGATGGAAACTAAAGAAAATATGACATTGATTTTGTTCAGCTGACAGTTGCTCTATTATGAAGCCTAGACGCTGCATCCCCACCCCACTTCCACTAAAAACATTCAATTCTTATTACTCTCAGAGTATTTTTTTACTATATAATGTTGAGAGAATAGCAGGAAACTTGGAGTAGTAGTTCTTATTTCACTTCTTAAAAGTGGTAATTAATAGTTTTCAATATCTCTCTTTCTCCAGGCACGCAAACAAACGGCCTGGACTTTCAAAAGCAGCCTGTGCCTGTCGGAGGAGCAATCTCTACAGCCCAGGCCCAGGCCTTCCTTGGGCACCTTCATCAGGTAAGAGAAGACCCATTTCAAACTGGGGAGACTCAGGCAGCTGTGAACACAGCTGCCCTGGTGTGTTCCATGTTCTCCCTTTCTGTGAATGATGGGGAGTCATTTATTAGAACATAAATATGGGTACGCCACCTGGTTAAAGAGCATGGATGGGGAAAAACCCTGCTTGTGGTACTCACTTGATGGCATTAGGCTGCAAAATATGTCAAGATAGGGTGAGACCTCTTTGGGAGAACTACAAATCATCTTTTTGGGGACTTGAGAATGCCTAAATTTTGTGGTGTGTTTTTGAGTAGGTGTTTTTTTTTTGTTTGTTTTGTTGTTGTTGTAACCTTAATAGAGATACCATGTTGAAAGGCAAGACAAAATTTAAATATTTTAGGAAAGGATTCTATTGGCCCAACAGCTGCCAAGGTTCCAAAACTGTCACTATCTAGTTAAAAACACTTCACACATTAGCTGGAAAGAAAGTTGGTTGTACTTACTAAGCATATATGGTTTATGAGGTTTTCTTTTTTTTACAAAAAAGTTATTTCAGTGACCTGTTTGTCAGATGATATTCAGACTTCTAATACTATCCCTCTGTTCTGCTGCTGCTGTGTTTAGGGAATCAAAGCTGAACTTCAGATGCAGGCTGAGGCAAAATGGGGCATCTCTAGGTGAAGAGAAGTATAAGGGGCATTTTTTTGTAGTTTTTTTATCTGTTCGCACTTGATGTATGAAAACAAATGTCCTAATTTCTTTCCCTTCCTCTGCACCAAGTTTAAACTTTAAAATACTGTACCTAATTGGATGACCTTGAATGTTTGAGGTCTGAGGTTGCACAGTTGTTGTGGTATAATTGACGTACTGAAGCTTTTATGCCCCCTTTTAAGAGCTCTGAACTGCCGTTTTATTGTATGGAACATTCCACACGTCTTGTCACATAATTGCAATTTTCCTAGCAGATTGGTTTGTATAGGACCTAGGGAGTGCCACTGTTTGAATTTGCTGAACCAATAGGCTGTTGTAGGCTGCCTTTATGTGGAGAGAAGCTGACTAGTTTTCATGGGTTGCCAGTGTGTGTTTAACATGGAGACAGATACAGCTGTTCTGCAGAGTTCTGTGTGTTTGTTTTAGTCTTCGTTTTGTTTTATAGATTGACCCAGGACAGTAGTAATTGAGTTTAGCACAGTGCTTTATCCTGCTTTGGAAATATATTTATTTAAACAGTTGTCAGGGTCTTTATAACTTCATATTTGATAAAGTGTGATTCATTTCTTGAAACTGGTTCAAAGGAAAATCTCAGATATTCTTTTATTCACCTGCAGGTGTGTGGGAATCTATTGTCAAACTGTCCTCTGCTAGTGAGGCTACTGTTAGTGGGGTGTTATTCAACCTTAACACACAGTGCTTTGCTCTAGACTAATGCACAATACTAGGTTGTAGGCAGCATTCAGGTGCAGTTTGTTTTCTAATTTGGAAATGTTGGTTGTGTGGTGAAAGGGATATCCAAACTGCATTCACAGAGATTTTCAGGAATATGCTGGCTGTGCCTAAGCAATATACATTTGTAGTCTTTTATGTGGTGTTTGTGTGATTTTAAAGTATTATTTTGAATATATTGTTTGGATGGCAGGGTGGTGTTATTTAGGTTATTCTCTGCTCTTAATCCATGTTAAAAGCACAGATTACATCAACTGTGTCAAACTGTATTTTGCTTCTGATGAGGAGGGGCTTTTCTGGGAGTGTTTGCTTAGATGTAGATCGTGCATAGTAGGTCTAGTACCTTCATCTAAAGCAGTTGGAAGTACTTCCAAGGTGACTCTTCCAAGGTTGCCTGTTCAAAATATTCAGTTATTAATTTAATGTACTGCAATTTTTCCTGTGCTTGAAAATATGTGGACTCTTTATGTGGGAACATCTTTTTCTAGAGGCAAGAGTGCTACATTTTGCTTTGCTGTATTGTATCCTTACATGTCACCTGGTTTTCAAATGAGCAGTGGTTTTCAAACATGGCCAGGGATGGAATTCTCTACAGGCTGTTACTCTGACCTTTGAAAGTGTTGGCAGTTAATTACAGAGCATTCCTTCTTTATAACTACGGGTGCTGGTAGAAACAAGGCGAGATTGATTAAAATGGCTTTCAGTAAATGAAAATATAGCATTTTTTGTACAGAGGAAATCCTTATTAGAGATAAAAAGCCACTCTAAAAATATCACTTTCTGAAGCATCCATTTTTCCTTGCTGCTCACCCACAAGACCTTCTTTGGGCCTGTTAATCACAAACATTGAATTCAAGTTTTAAGTATACCTGAATCAATACAGGCTTTGTCAAGTGTCTCCGGTCCTCTGTGTTGAGATCTTCTTTTCAGTGGCTGAGGGCTGCAAATACTTGAATGGGTTAATTTGAGGGAGAGTGGTTATGCTCTGGGTTCTGTGCTGTGCACGTGCTTGCTCATATAAGAAAACTGGTGAGTGCAGTGTTGGGGTAGGACCCATTCTGAAATGTGAGTAGGAGGATGATGATGATGATGATGATGATGATGATGCGTAGAGCTTAATGCCCTGCCCTGAAGTCTGGATTTTTCCAACAGGAATAGGACTAGTTGGCCTGTCCACCCTACTATGCTTTGTTTCATCTCTATCCGTGATAATACCTAGATCCTTAGACAGGGATACCTTCAGTAAGAGGTAGATAAACAACATTATGGAAGAGTATTACAGGTCTGTTTCAGCCTGGAGTACAACCCCTATTCCACTGATTCAGGTGTTAGAGGGGCATGCATTGTTCTTGGGAGTTTTTGTTGGGATGTGGGTGGGGGAGATTGTCCTTTTTACATTGTTAGTTTTCTGTGGATTCTACATTATTTCATTTCCATTTTTGCACTGTTGTAGGTCCAGCTCGCTGGAACAAGTTTACAGGCTGCTGCTCAGTCCTTAAATGTACAGGTAAAGACAGTTACCTTCTGCTGCTCATCCTTCTCTCATCCCAAACAGCATCAGTAGAGATAGTTCTTAACCTGTGATATATTACTCTGTTTTTTCAGTCTGACTGGTTTTGCAAGTGATAGGTATGAAGGAATAACACTGTTACAGCTGTAAATCAGGTTCAGGATTTGTAAGCATTCAGACTCTGGAGTTGTTTAAAACATGGAGTGATTGTAACTTAATGCTGAATTTTAGTCAGGTGTGGTATCATGAAGACCTTAAAACTCCAGGAATATTTCACATTCTTCTGTTTATTAACTTGCTTTGACCACATAGCAAGTATTTCTTTGCAATTTGTCCTTACTTCTGGTAACTGAATATAGGAATATAATGTAGCATTGACTATGTAATGTGGCTAGTTTAGACTGCTTGTGTAAATAACACACAGTGATTTCAAAGTAAGTCAGAGTAATTGTTGTTTAGTAATGTACGTGAGACAACAAAGCTTTCAAACTTTTCTATGATGCTGAACACTTCAGTTTATCCGTTAACATTCTGCTTCCTCTCTTTACTATATTAAGGGGCAAAGGATGCAGTTTTATTGAAAACTGGTTTCAGTATTGCTTGTTATTAAAGAATGTAGGTAGTGCATTACATGAAATGCAATAGAATGTGGACCCACTTATACATAATAACAATTTGGAAAGAAGAAGAGGTATAGTGACCTTCCTTTCTAAGAGGAAGGAGGCAGAAAATTGCCTTGGTTGCCATGGTAAACTTCCATCCCTGAGAGAGATGTTGGCAAACAGGCTGTATCTCCAGTGCAGAATGTTTACAGTCCTGCGCTGTAATTATCGCTCAATGACTGGCAGAATTAATCAGAGCCTTTATGTTAATTAGCCCGCTCTGCAGTCCCCAAAACAGGTGGTGGAAAATATGCAAATCTATGCAGAATTGTAATGTTCTGCATAACCAGTTTTAATTATCATAAAACTCTCTCCCCGTCTTCATGCACTTGAATCTCCTCCCTCATGTCTTCACAATTTCTTCTGTTTAAAAAAACAAACCACCAAACCACAAAAATAAATAAAAATAAACTCGAATCTTTTAAAATAAAGCAGTATTCAATTAAATAAATGCCTCGAGTATTTAAAAACACTGTATATATTATATGTTTTGCTGTAGGTAGAGAAACCTGTGAGGATTTTTCAAAAAGGTTCTGTATAAGCCAACAGTATGATGACTTAGAGGTACAGGATGGAGACAGAGAAAATGGAAACAGAATCTCCTTTCCCTCATTCCATTGTTCAGGATTTTAGGCAATGAATAATTTTAGCAACCTTCTCTTTCTTTATGGTGAAGGTAGCATCAGCTTCAGTTGCATGGCGTAAAATGAAGTGAGACCTGAAAATAATGTCAGAGTTGCAGGAGACCAGAGAGTCCCTTTGTTTTGTTTAAACTGCATTACCTACAGACATGTTTGAGCAATTGTAGCTAGGATGGTGGGCACACAGAGCCATTGCTTAAACACACTCTTAAAATAAACCCAAGGGTTTTTTGTATGCAGATGAAAGATTTTTATTGTGCAGTGTTGAGATAGCAGTGTTATACATTAACATCTGTTTTACACTATAAAGAGTTGTATTTTTTTTTGACTAGTCTAAATCTAATGAAGAATCTGGGGACTCTCAGCAGCCAAGCCAGCCTTCCCAGCAGCCTTCAGTGCAGGCGGCCATACCCCAGACCCAGCTCATGCTGGCCGGAGGACAGATCACCGGGGTAAGAGTTACCCAGGGATGCTGCAGTCCCACGCAGCTGTCACTGAGGGGCACTGCAACTTCCTTTAACGTAGGGAGAAACTTCAGTGGAAGTGGCGACAGAAAATATTTTCCTGGAATATTAAGCAGGCTGTAATATTTGGGGTTTGTCGCAAAGTATTTGCTTCCAAACAATAACAACAATGAGGAATTCTTTCTCTCTGTTCTCAGTATCCCTTTCTGATCTGCAAAGAAATTAAAACCTCTTGAGTGTACAAATGAGACAGTCACTGATGTCATAAAGAGGAATTTTTATTTTTTTTTCAAGATTAAAATGAGAGATGGGAGAACAAGACTAAATCTTATAGCTGGCTGAAGAACAAAAGTTATGAGAATTGTTAATTTTTCTTCTTCTCAAACACATTCCTTTTTAAGTAACCCTGCTAGTACTTTCCTTAAGCCTGTTCAACCCTTTTGTTTTAACCTACCTCTTTTGAAGAGTTTTTAATTGCAAAGCTTTGGGAGTAAATATGGGATAATTGTTGTTTTAGACTTTCTGGTGTTTCTGAATTGTTGTAAAGGCTTTCAGTCATTTCAAAAAAGAGCAAGTTTTGTGAGTGGGCTAGTTAAAGAATTTGCTTCCACATAATCAGCTTTGCAGTATAAGAGTTTGTGTGTTAATAAGCTTAGGGCAGTTGCTCCAACAATGTATTTATGATTTGAAGTGTTAGGTTAGATCATCCCTACACTTGCATGAAATGACTTCTTAATCTCAGGCTCAATTGTTAAATCTTCTCGTATGTTAGTATGCAAATAAACATCCTATTTAGTTTTCAATTAAACATTGAAAGTTTTAAAAGTGAGACTGTTTCAATATGTTGTTAAAACCTGGCGTAGTTTATTATTTTTTGCATTCTGAAAAAATACTGGTTTGTTTTAATTCATGATTGTCTGCTGTAGTGAAACATTCAAAACTCCAGGCCTATGCAGATACGGGTTGTAGTAAATATGGGCATCAAGATTCATTTACATGTAAAGGAGAGACTGCTGCCACCTGTTCCACAGAGATAATGCGTGTTTAGGAAAGGGAAGGGATGTAAAGTTGCCAACTCTATTCTATTAAAAAAAAAAAAAAGGCAGATGGGGAGACTTGGAGAGAAACAAATGGAGCTCATGTTCTTTACTTATATCTTAGGGCATAATGGAAATGATGGAATATGGCAGGGATTCATGCTAATGTGAAGCAGCTGGGGTGTTATCAGTTTGTTCAGTAGCCACAGCCAGCATTCGTGCTTCACATTCATCTGGCTAATCACTTGCTGTTCTGCTGGGTGTAAATTTCCTTTCAAATCCTGGCAATACTGATTCTTTTCTTTTGCTTGCTACTTAATTGCTTTTTCCCTGAAACTCCTGGTAGAGTTGTGAAGAAAACTTAGGAGCAGGATTAGGTTCTGTAGGTTCCAGTAAGTGCAAATGTTGGCAGTTGTGCAGTTTGGTTTGTGTCAGGCCTGTGGTAGGTTGGTTCCTTCCCACACTGTGTTGAGTAGCCAGCTGTCCTTCCTTAAGGCCAGAGCCCTTGGCCAGTTAGCGGAATAGTCCTAGGATTGCCTGGTTAATATAAAAGTACTGAGCTATCTAATGACTTTGTAGCTGAAGTGGCTCTTCCCATTATTAATGGCTGTGTTTTCTAATTGTTTATAGCTCACGTTGACGCCAGCCCAGCAACAGTTATTGCTCCAACAGGCGCAGGCCCAGTTGCTGGCGGCTGCAGTGCAGCACTCAGCCAGTCAGCAGCACAGCGCTGCTGGTGCCACCATCTCGGCCTCTGCTGCGACGCCGATGACGCAGATCCCTCTATCTCAGCCAATACAGATTGCACAGGTGAGCCTTGAGGCTTGAGAGGGTGGAAAACAAGAGGTTTGACTGATTGCACCATTCGAATAAAATTTGTTGTTCCTCACTCAGTGAGTTTCTAGAGTCTTCGAGTATTGTTAGTCTTTCCTCGTGCATCTTTGGATGATAAGGTTGAAGTTTGGTAGTCTTAGCAAGGAATGTGTGCCAGCTGCTCCTCCGTTCCACTGGGCTTCCGAGTTTGTACCAGAATCTGAGTAGATGCTGTGTTTTCTGAATTTTCCTCCTTGTAGTTAGCATGAGAAAGGAGAAAAAAGGGCTATGGAAAGATGCCCATAGAAATTGCACTTGTTGAGACCTGTATGGTTGGGAAGTGATGCCTGTGTATCACATAGGATGCTTGTGAGGCCCCAGTGGTGCTTGTTAGAAGCAAAATGATAGAGCTGCAGAACAGCAGTTTGACTTGACCCATTTGTTTACTTTTTGGTTTGATGTTTAATGCTCAGAGTTCAGTGACAAAGAATGAGCACTCCTGTGTGTCTGGAGAAATACTTGGAGAATGAGTCTGGTGTTGGAATCTGTCCAGTCTCATGGTCTAGTACTAAAGACTTGTTAATTCTGAAGAACTGCTTGCTGTGGATGTTCTGCTTACTAGAAGCAGTATGGAACCTCCTGAGTCTTCCAGGATTGGCTTAATAAAGTTTGGAGATTGCAGTGCCACTAACTCTGTGCTTAGTGTTTGTAGTGTGGAAAATACGTAGGCTTGTGCACCAGGCTAATCAAATGTGCAGTGTAGACATCTCGAGTACTACAAGTAGGTGGTTGTCTTGCTCGTGCTGAGGTCCATCTTTCCATAGATTAAGGTTCTTGGTACATAGTAATCAGTTGGATTAGTCCAGCTGTGCAAAGTGTGTGGGGTATATAATCCTCAAAGTTGCTGCTTCTTGGAGTAAGCAGGTTCTTTAAGACTGTCTGATGCTTTCTATTCAGGCTATTTTCTCTTGCATTCAACCGGGATGAAGTGTCTAAAAAGTGAGCATGAAGTCTGATTAAGGATAAGAACGGAAATGTCGCGATTGTCTGTGAAGGCCAGTGATGAAATGTGCAATCCTTTACTGTGCTGGTCCACATAATAACAGCCTGGCTGTGCTATCAAGTTTTCATTAGCTGAAGTGATGAACTTCTGTGGTGTGAGGCCAGAGTGGTGCCATCCTGTTTTTAAAAGGCCAGTGCTGATGTTGCTATGTTGAAGAGATGCCTCCCACTGAACCTCTTGATGCACTGTGAGAAGTCATGTCACCAAATAACACCTCTTTTAGCAAACGATTCCACTTCACTGGCATGATGTGGAGATGACTGAAGGATGTAGCACTCAAGGAAACTTCTAATTCTCAAGATCATATCTTAATTTTGTTAAGACTGTCTGTAGGCACTAATACAGACAGATTTCAGGAAGAGAATGGGGAATGTCCTTGTCAAGGAAGTTGTCAAGGTTATAGCTTGTAACATCTTCCCATGCATCTGTCACAGAGTTCCCATTTGATGGGATGTGAGTCTTTTAACCTAAATATAAGTAATCCATAGGCCTCTTGTCTTCCAGGTGTGCAGCTTAAGATAGCGAGGTCTGCTTCACTGAAGTGTGGTGGACTAGAATTTCATATTAACAAGATCTGTACCGTGAGCTTTCTGGCCTTATGTTTGTCAAATAGTCCACCAAAGCAGTGGATACGAATGTGATGTGTGTGTGAAATGCTTCTAATCCTGCTCTCCCCCTTCGGTGGGAAGCTCTGAAAATGTGTGAAGCATTTACAATTATTAGTTTTGTACTGGCTTTTTCTCCAGAACTTAGAAAATCTTCAGAGGAGTGTTTGAGAGGAGTTGAAAAGATCAGGCATGTGCTGTCAAATAAGAGTTTCTGAAGGCAGCATTGTCTGATTTGTGCACATGAGTGAGCTAAAGGCTCTCTGAAAGATAGGATGTGGTTGCCACGTGCAGAAAAAATTAAAGTTGCATTTGTTTTCTGATGTTTCTAATTACTTAAATGTTTGACTTCACAATTAATGTCTTTTAGGATGGGTTATTTTGATACATAAATGAGCTTGGTTGAATCTTGTTAGCTGCTCCTTAGGATGAAAGTGCAGGGCATAAATTGTGCAGGTGTTGGATATAATTTGAGGTACTTCTGGAAAACATATACCATCTAGGCTCATAGGTAGATAGTACCAAGCTTTTTGATCCATCTTTGGCTAGGATTTGTAAGCAGTGCTCAGCTTTGTTTGTGTTGCTATTGTAAACATATAGCTGATTATACAAATAGCTGAATGTTTGTTTTAATTGATGATTTTTGAATAATTGATTAACTGGCAGGGCTCTGCAGCAGGGGGATTACCATATTTATTTTAATTAACTAATTGCACAAGCGTGAGTTCTTTAATGTGCACTGCAGTTCACGTAAGGTTTCTGCTGCAGCAGCTCGGTGAGGAGCTCGTGCTGCTCCTGGGCTGCTGTGGGATCGACACTAAACATTTGTGTATCAACTTATGGGGTTCTTTATAAACTTCCTTGTTTTCAGGAGCTATGCTCTGTATTTATATGATGTAAATCTCAAAATGACACAGAGGCTTAAGTTTGTGCTGAAACTGTAATTGGAAATAATGGCATTGAATTTAGAAATTTAGATGATTTTTTTTATCTTTTAAACAAAAAATCTTCCTCACAGCAAGACATAGCACTTGACAGATTATTCTGCCGAGGTAGGATTTGGATTGTTTTGATCTTTCTAAATTGCTAGGCAGCACCAGAAGACATGCATGTCTCCCTGAAAGTCTTTCCATCTCTTTCTGTGTGCTTGTGCTAGCATACAGATTTTAACACTGAGGAAAAAAGACCAGTATAGGAAAACAGTGTCAGGTTTGTTCGTGTGGTTGCTATTGGGAGATTTATTGTAATGGTATAATTAGCTAAATAATAAAACTTTCCCAAGGTGGAAATAAAGTTGGATTTCAAATGCATTTGAGGGGCTAGTAGGGCTATTTAGGAGTGATTAGCCTTGGAGGTATCATTTTCATTTTGCGTTGCAGAATTATATTTCTGTATTTAAACAAGACTTAGCCAACATACCATTTACCAAGGCAGATGCACAGAATAAGATTGCTTATATCAGTTATCCCTGAGGCCTCAATTTAAAAACAGTTTTCTCATATTAAAGTGTAAGAGCCTGATGATAAGAGCTGTCATGTCTTACTGGGTAGCCGGTGTTATGAATACTATAGTCTTAAACAAAAAGCTCTCCTCCTTTGATCTTAGAGATACACTGCCACTGTTTCTTTGTATTCTTTCTTACATGTAACTCCATCTCCTGTGACGGTGCTTCAAATCATCTGAGATCTACTTGGTCATCTGGGGTGATTTCATTTGTTTGCATTTGGTGGGAGAGGTCCTTAACCTGTCTGTTTTTCCATTGATATTTTTTCTTCTACAGTGTCTTCCCAACTCTTCCTTTGTGTTTCTGTTTCTTCTCTTATCTACCTTTGTTTTCATCCTGCAGCTTCTCTTTATTTCCTTTTCTTCCACCCAATGTTCACAACCTGAGTCAGCTTGCCCAGCTCTTCCATTTCTGTTTTTAAATCTTATCCAGTCCTTACATCCATTCCAGTATGAGCCCTCTCTGAGCTGGAGGGTCAGCACAGTCTGCAGAGGTAAGCAGCTGAGCATTGAAAATCAGCGAATAAATGAGGGGAGATCCATGTCGTGTTGAGCTCAAGAAGTAAGAGGTTTTGGTAGCAGTTCTGACCAATGTGATATTAGGATATGAAGTCATAAGAAACATGGAGTTCAGGATAAAACTGGAACAGTTATTTCTCTCTTTCAAGAAGGAAATCGCCTTGATTTCATAGGAATTGTTGCATTATTTCTTTAATTTTCTGAAAGCAAACAATACTACTGACTTTAAAACCACTTTTTTGCTCATGGGCACTTTTAAAAATTTTACCATTTTCTTATAAAATTGAAGTTTCCATTTCTTAAAGAGCATTGCTTGATCAATCCATCTGGTGGCTGTCTACCATATTATTACACTGCATGCTTTTGACTTAACAGGGCTAAGTGGCCCAAGTGATTGATGGCCAGTGTCTGTGTAATGCAGGTTAAGTAGTCGTTTTCTTATAATGCGTGTCTATGGTCTCATAAATCAGTGGACTCCCTATTTTTTTTTCCTCCCTAGTCTTCCTTTCTGACATTCCCCGCCCCTCATCTCCAGAAGGAGATTGTTGCAACTTTCAAGTTACAGTTTTAACAGGTTTAAAATAATGTAGGGTCACAGATAACAGCATTGTGTAAAAAAGTAGTTCTCCTTGTCAGTCTGTCTTGACTTCTCATCTCCATCTCCACTGCTGGCAGTGAATGGCCTTCCCCATCCTCTGGCTGAGGAGGTTCTGGGAGTGCTTAGTAACCTGCATCAGTCCAAGGAGCAGCTTAAGGAGCAGCTCTTTGTTACTCTGGTTCACTTGAACTCGAGTATGTTTGGGGCTGTGTGAATGTGAGCAGCTCCAAGCAGCCATACCAGGCACTGTTTCTGGCACCACTGCACCTGAGCAGGGTTTCTCTGCAAATGGGTACCTGAATAACTTCCCTGAAACAGAGCTTTGAGAGAGTCTTCTTGTCTGCTTGGTTTGGTTTGTTTAATAGGAGGTGGCAAGTGTGGGAAATGTTTCTTTCAGGCTTTTATCTACCTGCTTGGTGAATATTTTGAAACAGGTTTTTCCTGGAAAGATGGAAAAATCTGACATGTGTTTAGATAGTTTTCATGGATTACCACTGTTATGTTGGCTGACTTCACAGCGTGTTTTTTAAATTTCAGTTGCTCTTGTTATTGTCCTGTTTGGAGATGAAAAGAAAAAGCCTAGTTAGAGGGAATAGTATTTTTAAGCAGTTCTCTATGTTTTCATTCTCCAGCTAAATGTCAAGTTGAAGCATTTTCTTGAAAACTCAGTTTCTCAGAGATTAACATTTTACATTGAGACCAGTCATTTAATTATAGAAAATTAATAGTCCTGAATGGTTAAATACATAAAAGTAGGGTTCTACAATAATGCAGTGTTTTGGATTATTCCTTTTAACCTTTAATTATATATCTATTAAGCTTACTGTAATTTGTTTCAGAGCAAATCAAATGTATTTACTTATTGAGTTAGCTACTTTGTGAAATTTGAACTGAACAACCAGAGTGCAAACAAGGAATCTGTAACATTTTGCTTTCCTGTTGTTGGTTCAAATGGTAATTGCAAACTGTTGTTACAAAAAAAACCACCAGCTCCCAGCTAATATGCTTGATTTGTAGCAGAGTTCCATCCTTAAAAAATAAGTTGGAGAAATCTGTGTGCTGATACGTCTAATGTATTTGAAAACTCCTAAATTTGGGGGGAAGGAGGGAGATTGATTTCTTCGTTTGTTTGTTTTCTTTTGTTTTGATTTTAAAGCAGAACAGTGTTGGATATACTTTGCTGGTTTATTTAGTAAATAACTTTGGTTTTATGAATGAGAGTGAAATTCAAATTGCCATTCTAAAGGATATTCAGTAGCAGGACTTCTGCTGTGTTTGCCATCTACTTTTACCTCTAAATGTTAGAGTGTAACTGGCTGATAGGAAATCTTATATTGGGAATCATTGCTGACTGAAATGTCTAACACACAGCTCTTTCTTTTCTTTTTTCTTTTTTTCTTTTTTCTTTTTCTTTATTTTTTTTTCTTTTCTTCTTTTTTTGTCTTCTTTTTTTTTTTCCTCTTCCCGTTTCCTTAAGGATTTGCAGCACTTGCAGCAGCTTCAGCAGCAGAATCTCAACCTGCAACAGTTTGTGTTGGTGCATCCAACAACCAACTTGCAGCCAGCACAGTTCATCATCTCACAAACGCCGCAGGGGCAGCAGGGTAAGTGCTCCTTGCCAGAAAATCAAATCATACATAGCTTTTTTTAGGGGAGAAAGTGAGACTCAGGTGGTTCATACCGATGCCCAGCCATCTTCCAAGCAGTGGCTCCCAGCCAACTTTTCCCCCCTAGGTTTATATCCTGAGTATGAGACCACATGGTGTGGAATATCCCTTTGGCCAGTTTGGCTCAGCTGTCCTGGCTCTGTCCCTCCCCAGCTTCTTGTGCTTCTCAGCCTGCTTTGCTGGTGCGTTGTGTGAGAAGCTGAAAAGTCCTTGGCTCTGTAAATACTGCTTGGCAATAAGTAAAACATCAATATGTTATCGATATTGTTTTCATCCAAAATCCAAACCACAGCACTGTATCAGCTGTTAAGTAGAAAATTACCTCTATCTCAGTCAAAACCAGGACAGACTGGAAAAAGATTACAAAATCAAAAGTCCTTGTGGGAGTCTGGAAAAGCACTTAAGCCTAAAGAGGGTACCATGAATGTTGTCATAAACTGAAATAATAATTAACACCTTGGGAAAAGAGCTAGAGTGCTGGATTTGTGTAACAGCACTTATAATAATATTTTGACAATGAGCTGGGTATGACTTCCATGCCAAAGACAAACAAGGCAGTGGTAGGTGGTGGTGTGTCAGAGAAGTTAAGATGTTGTACAGTAGCTTTGTTCTGAGGACTGATGTGTTCAGGCTGCAATGCATCATGGTGCTGATTGCACCCCGTTTGTTGATGCCCACAGAAAACTGCATTTAGCCATGGCTTCTTATGCTGATATACTCCAATGGTCTTTTTTCCTCCCTTTCTCTTCTACATGAACTCTACTCAGTTGTTCAGGTCTGGTAATCCAAAGATTCTTGCTCAGAAGGCAAATCCTGTTATGCTTGAAGAGTCCTGCAGAGCCTGGCCGTCCTATAAAGCAGCTCTTTGCACCTCATTTTCTTCTGTTCCTTTCAATTTTTTCATGCATCATTCCTTCTTACATACTATGGCTTGGATAGAACTGGTTTTCCACTACGCTGAAGGGCTCTTACTGTCTGAATGCTCTCACATTTGAATAAAGGGTTAGTCAAAATTAACTTCCTTTTAATAGGACTTGATTTAGGAGAGATTTCATACCAACATTGGTAGAAAATGGCTAAAAGGCTATTCATGGAAGCATTTAGTGATGTACTGCTTTCTTAAAATGAAGCAGAACTTGTAAACTTAATGTACTGTACTAGAAGAAATCAAACCACTAAAATTTAGTTCAAGAATTCTTTAAAATAGGTGCTTGTTGTTTTGGGTTTTTTAATGAATTCTTTTAAGAAAACAGCACAAAAGCATTGTTTTGAAAAATTCATTGGTATTGATATCTGCCTGCGATTTTCAGCGAAATTCTGCTGGTTTTCTAAAATACCTCTGAAGATGCTTTACAAAAAGGAAAGCTAAGAGAAGCAAATTGTGTTCATCTCCCAAAATGAGTTGTTTGCTTTACAGAAAGGAAGCAAGGCTTTCTTTTTTGTTTAAAATCTCCTGAAGTAGAAAAAGTACCAGATGAGATTTTCATGGTACCTTTTCCAGAGGCCATCTCTGCAAAATTACTTCTTCAGTACAATTTAAGACCTGCATATTGCTGTCATCAGTGACGCAGTGTAGGTAGAGACATCATGTTTTACTGGTGATGTGCAGCCTGGACAACTGAATAGCTCAAAAATGTAGGAAGATTTATATGCTGAATTCTGACCATAGGCCATTAGTGTGTGACAACCTTCCAAACTGAAATGCTTGAATAGATCTCATTTTCTTCATGAGCACTCAATGGTAAAGCAACATGTATGTCATAATAAACCTTATATCACTTTTTGATACGGTTTTTTTGCAGTATTTCATGGTTAGTGTTAGAAGATCTCAAACAGTACGTTATTATTTATGAGAAAGATTGAGAAAATGTGTATTTTTATTTTGTTACTTGCTGTTGCAGCTGACTTTTCCATGTTATTGTTGTCCTATTGCTCCATTAGTCAACTTCATAAAATAATAAATATTCCGAAGAAACTAGCATAGAGTTTTCTTCAAAACCAATGGCATTCAGATTTTTTTTTGATGCTTCATTAATGCTGCATGGAGATTTATATATGTACGCATTTAATAACTAACATGAAAATTCAGATTTGTGTATAGATTATGTATTCTGGAAGAAATTCCTTGCTTTACAGACTACACTACATATTTTGTGTATGCCATGTAGTCATGTAAATGAGAAACACTGTTTCTAAAATGAGAAGAGTTTTGGGGGAAACAAGTGAAGAATAATGTCTCTAAACAGGATTGTAGAAGATGTAAACATTTGCTGAAGAAAAATGTTTTACTTGAAGAGGCAAAGGAGTACAGAGAAATGCAGTTATCAGCAATTGTATTTAGATTCTTACAGGGGTTGCACTTCGTGACCTGAGATCTGACTTTCGAAAAAATTTAGGAAATTCAGTACCTAAAAGATTAACCAACATTCAGGACATTATTCTACTATCTTTCTTCAAAACACACATTATAGCTCTGAGCAGCAGATAGGAAATTTCCCCCATAAATCCACTGCCATGTGTCTAATGTAGTCACCTTCTTTTTCCACATGATTTCTGGCTATTTAGGGGCTCATATGAAACAAATTTTTAAGTTCCCATTTTTCATGGCTGGTAATTGATAATATCATAACCAAAGGAATTGTTTTGAGCTTCAGTAGATACGCAGAAGATTGAATGGAAATAGAAATTTGGAATGTTTTCTTATTCAGAGCAACTGTTGTTCATATTATTGTTAAAGTCACCAGCAGGAATGTAGCACCTTGTAATGTCTTTATACCTCTTGTATCTGTTCTTGTATCTAATAGAGCTGTCTCTAGAATAATCAATTTAACATCCCTTACTACAATTAGAGCTGCTTCTTAAAAATATTACCCTCATCAGGCGACTATTCACGTTTTTGCTCGTGAGATACTGCTAATAAAAATCGTATCTGTAAAAATCTGAACGGAGGGGGAAATGGTGCTGCATTTAATATAAATTAATATTGTAAACAGGAGTTGTTAAGATCTAAGAAAAGACTGTATCACAATGAGATTTAGAAATAGTACTTAGAAAGAAAATACCCAGAAAGGCAAATAGACATTAGCTGGAAGACATTAGCTTTAATTAGCTTTAAACATTGAAACTAGGTCTACCTATTCTTGTTACTGCTATTTATTATTAAAGACTCTCTTAGTGATTTCATTTTTTTTATTGTTAAGTTGCCTGGGATGTTGATAGCAGGGCAAATCCAGTCCTGTTTTCTTCTTTCATACATGTTATACAGACTTGGAGACCCCACTCATGTGAAAGCCGTTGTAATGGCTTTGTCTTGCAAGCTAACTTCCAGTGAGGGGATGAACAGCTTTGGCAGAGATAAAGCAGTCAAGTTCTTACATGAAAAAACTCACTCTTTTGGGACATCAGTTTGGGATGAATTATGTATTATGCTTCTGGGCCAACTTTTTAAAAATTATGCTGAAAAAGTCTGTGCTTGAATGTTTGTTTTATCTTTTGTTTAATTTTAGATAGAACTGAACCCCAGATCAGTCCTTGGGGACTGTTGGCTGGCAGGAAGAGATTTTTGGCTTGGACCATTATTCATGCTACTCTTAGACATTACAGGAAAAATCCTGAATGATGACAGATATATTTACTTTAAGTATTAAAAAAAACCCCTAAATGTCTCTAAAGTATCATACTTTTGCGTAGATCCATATCTGCCTCCATGCAATTATTCTTTTAGAGTGTCACATAGGTGATTTGTGTGCCATATTTAATGCAATAATACCACTGGGCTCTCAAAACCCAGGGCAGAGGGTTAGGAATAGGACCTCTGCAAAGTATACAAGTACAATAGCAGCTTCTATAGGTTAAAAAAAAAACATGTGGGTTGGAAGGGACCTCTAGAGACCAGGTAGAATTGTTCAGAGCAGGTCCAATTACAGCAGGCGTTCAGTGCCTCAGCCAGTTGACTCAAACATGTTCAAGGATGGAGTTTCTGCAACATTTTCAAGTACCTACCCCAAGAGTTGACTGCTGTCATGTTAAAAAAAAAAAAAATTGTTTTTCTATATCTAGTTGGAGTTTTCCATGTTCCGATATCTGCTGCATCTCATTACAGTGCACCCTCGAGAAGAGTCCATTTCTGTCTTTGAAGAAAGCAGTAGGATCTCACCTTAGTCTTCTCATCAGGCTGAACAAACCAGCTTGCTTACCTGTTGCAGCCTGTTAGCCATGCTGGTGGGCCTTGGATATACAAAATCCAGGATGTTCTTGTGCCTCGTACTGGGAAACCCAAAGCTGACAGCAGGACTCCAGCTGTGGTGTCACAGGTGCCAAATAAAGGGGGAGAAGCACAGCCCTTGAGCCCAGGATGTGGTTGGCTGTCTTTTGAAAGGGCACACTGCCAGCTCATGGTCATCATATTGTCCTCTAGGACCCCCAGGACTTTTTCCTGTGGGACTGCTTTCCAGCCAGCCAGTGCCCACCTTGTATTGCTGCACAGGGTTATTCCAGCTCCCATGAAGAACCTGCATTTTCCTACATTGATTTTCCATGAGGTTCCATTTGTCCAGCCAGTTTAGACCTTGACTTCTGGCCTGTTGACCGCTTCCCCATATTCGGTATTGCCCACAAACTTGCTGAGAATGTATTTTGTCCCATCAGCCTTCTTGGTAATAAAGATGTTAAGCAGTGTTGGTGCCAGTATGAGTCTCTAAGGAAACAGCACTATTTGAAATGCCAGTATCTCAGCAGGTGCCTAAAAGGTGTAAGTTTACTTAGAAAAGGCAGTGCTATGGGCTCTATAAGGTAAGTCACTGAAGTTATTTTGGACCTCAGTGGTTTCTTCTCAGAAAAGAAATGAAGGAGAACCTTAGACTGGTTCAAGTCGTATCTGAAAAGAACACAACTGCAGCTGCCCACCTGTGAGAGCCAGTGAGTGCCCAAGGTGTGTGCATGGCAACTGCCTGAAAAGGCTGTAATCAGGGGGAGAGACACGTTGCCAAAACAGTCCAGCTACCTTCCCCATCCCCTCATCATTCAGTCAGATTTAGGTTAAACTGACTTGTTCTGTCACCAGTTTCTGCCTGAGACACCTTGTGTCAGCATCTCTTACATAGGATAAAATGATGTAAAAACAGAGTAGATTAAACGTGTTCAGAGTATTTTATACTGATAATTCCATGATAATTACTTCAGACCATGTGAGTGAGAATAAAATTAGGAAGACTGTAGTCATCTTGTGCTCTTTGGCAAAATTGTTAATGCCAGAAAAACATCCTCTGGGATTTCTCAGGGGACAAAAAGTCACAAAAGGCCAGTCCTAATTACTCTGATTGCAGTCGTAAGACAAGTCAGTAACTTGTAATCGATGGTGTTACCAGTGGGCTGGAACTCAAATGTCATCACTGTCAGCTGACTGTTTTTATTTCATTGTTGGTCAGCCACTCTGTAGTGACAGTGTGATGGGTTTGCCCCCTTCTCTTTCAAGCTGTCACTTTAAAATTCATTGTCACTGAGTGCAGGTCAAAAACTCTTCACTTAGAGGTGACTGTTCATTAATTAGTATTTAGATCTGTGCACTTAGGATCGTCATTCAAGTGAACAAATATTTGCATTGTAAAAGCAGTGTGTAGCTGTAGTAGGTGGCTGTCTTGGAAGTTCCTTGAGCAGCTCTATTCCCTCGCTGTGGCTTTTCAAAAACACAGCTGGAACATGTTGATTATGTGGTGCAAAGCAAATTTCCATCGTTGTCTGTGCTGTGCTATTATGTTGCATAAGCAGCTGGCTGTATTCTGTATGTCCTGAGAATTTTGATAGCAATACATTCTGTTTAAAATACTTATTCAGCTCTTGGTTAAACAAAAATCAAGTATCACTGTGAGATGATAGTTCTTTTGTACTTGTGTATCCCTAACTGAGGATACATTTTCTCCTTCTTAACCGTGGTAACCCCTCTTTTAATGTCTCTTATGGCCTTAACCTCGCATAAACCATCCAGTTCCTCACTCAGTATTTATCAAGTCCTAAATTCTGTTTCCCCTGCCTTTATTCTGCTAAGAGGTAGATCAGGCAGCTGATGATGTTGAATTTAAGTGGTACGTGGTTGGTGGTGGCAGAGGAGTCCATCCATCTGTTGTTCCCCCCTGGTTTTAGGGGCTAGGTCTATTGAAGTGTAAGTTTAATTAGTCAGGTTCTTAAACTGTTATGGTGGAAATTGATAGTTGTAGCCAGGAGGTACCTAAAAAATAACAGTTAATATTTTTCACAGTAAAATCGAGGGATTTGATTAACTGTAGGTATATTTTTGTCAATAATTTATCCATTAAAAATAGAGAATTTTTGTATTAGAAATGCAAAAAAAAAGTTAGACAGCTTTTAGTTAAAATATTTAGACGCAGGCATGTATCTCAATTTCCTCAAAGATTTAATAAACTATACAAATGTGTGCTGTTAGAGAATTTATTCATAGATTGACAGCGTAGTATACATATTCATTCTATGAGTTGCAACTGATCTGTGATGTTGTCACCTTTTCATAGCAGCAGGGTTTTCCTACGTTCAGTGCAGTGTTTATTCTATTAGTTAAAACTGAGCAGTGTTCAGTATCTTACCTAAACTTCAATTCCAATTACTTTTCCAAAAGATTCCTACTTTATTTGACCCAGGAGGGAGTGAGTTATCTAGGCCTGTTGTGTCTTCTGGTGTGGTCTGCTTAAGTTTGCCAGAAAGTTACCTTCTTGTTAGGCAGCTGGCATAGGGTGATTCAGAGAAGAAGGAGGGTGAACAAGAAGCCAAATTTGTGGGTTTGATTAGTATTCAGTTGTTGAATTTGATCTCATTGGTGCTCAGTATTTTTATATGGCTCCGCAGTTCTTGGTCAGCTGTTGGTTACCAGAAGAAGTGTATCCAGAATCTGCATGCTGAAAGGGGCAGTGAGTGATTCCTGCACACAGAACTGGGATGACCTAAATCATTAGCAACTCTTTCTTCAGAGGAGACTTACACACACTTCTCTCTCTTACCCTTCTGTCACCACATGCACTTCAGGAAAATGCAAGGGGATTTTGGGCTGAAAACTCCAAAGTCTGAAGACATCTATACAGGGATGAAGTGAAAGCTCACAGCTCAGGTTTTTTTTGTAAATTTCCATCATTTGGCAAGAGCCTTGTTTTACCTCATTTCATGTTTGAGTGTTTTTAAATGACAAACCAAACACACGCTTTTCTCTCTCCAGGTCTCCTGCAAGCGCAGAATCTCTTAACGCAACTACCTCAGCAAAGCCAAGCCAACCTCCTGCAGTCTCAGCCAAGCATCACCCTTGCCTCGCAGGTCAGGCTTATTCCTACACTTCATGAGTTGCTTTGAGGGGATTTAAACTATGGCAAGTGAATGGACCCTTTTTATTAGTTACCTGAATAGATGTTGTAACTATAATAGTGAATTAATCTTTCTAGATAGTTCAGGTTTGTAGCTCCCACCCCAATATGCCTCTTTTCAGGCTTTAACGTTCCAAAGTGGGATTTTAGCTGGAAATTTTCATGATTGATACCTTGAGTTAATGGCACTAGATCATCGTTTGATTTCCTGTAAGGTTTTCTTGGAAATTCAGAGGAGCAAGGTATGAGCTACTTAAAAAGCTCCAAAAGGGGATTACTGACAAGTATCTTTCTGAAGATTGCAGTGGTAATCTATCTTTATTTTAGTGTAGTTATTTTGCTATCATTGCTAAGTCATTGCCAGTCTTACCAGTTACCATCTGTGAAAGTGAAGAGATTGTTAGAAATGAAATATTGGAATATTCTGATAGATGTATATTAAAATATTAGAGCTCTGTGATTAAGCTTTCAGACTATAAGAAAAGTAATTTTAAGGTTGCATGTTCCTGTAAATTTAGTTGTGCTTGGCTCTGGGTTTTACTGTGCAGTTTAGTTTCATAGCTGCATGCTGTTTCTCAAATACCATGTAATATCACACAGTATCTTCCTGCCACCTCGGTTACATATAAGAATTTTCTAGTCTGCAATAATGTGCCTGAGTCTATCAGAGTCTTAGAAAACTACATTTTCTATTATACCACCTCTAGTATTTTTCATGCACCATGTGGAAAATGGAATTTGTCTCACCTCTAGTTCATACCTCAGCTAGCAGCATGATTCCTCACTAAAGATTATTCTTGGATTTAAAGAAAAAAAATTAAAACTACTAAGAAAGAATAATTTATGTAAAGTAGGTTAAATCAGTGAAGACATATTGCAATCATTACGCACTATGATTAATGTAAATTAAAAAATATTATAAACCTGTAAGTGTGACACATGTATCTGCAATCTTAGAAAGATCATATATGATTACATTATTTCTCAAGTAATGGAATTATAGATCTTGACCTCCCTTTACCATCTGCTGTGCACTACAAAACACTGCGCTAACCCAGGACGAAAACAACATAAGGAGTTATGTAAAGACTGAGCTATATGTAGGCCATTCCTTTTAGAAGTGCCTTTTCTGAACCTTTACATGGACTTTGCATAATACTGTAGTGCTGCCTGGACTTGAGGCTGTTCTTATTTGCCCTGAAGGAGTCCAGAGTTTCAGAACTGGGCATAGGACATAGTGGCATGAAATCACCTTTACTGAAGAGCCACAGCTACACTGACTAGAATTTAACTGGAGTAACTGATTTGTCTCTTCATCTCAGCTCATCATGGCATGTAAGGAGGTAGAGCTATGCACTCAAAACATGTTTCCAGTGCTCTTGTTGCACATAAAGCCTGAACTGTGCATTACCAGATGTATTTTGTTCACCTGTGAACATTTTCCCAGATGCTCATATTTTTCCAGATATTTATTGTAGTTGCATGGCAAAATACTCTAGTATGCCCATGTTCAGGAATAGTGAACCTTCCATGGACTTCCTGGAAAATTACACTTTATATAGAAGAAAAGTGTAACCTAAAATGAATTATTTTCTGCAGACTGCCTTTGCTTAATTTCTTATATCACCGGTATGTTCGCTCTTACTGTTGCAACTATCAACAGAAGGGTTAGAGGTAAATCTCGTTTTTTTCTTGATGAAAAGTTGAATCAGTCACCAGAGATGACATTGGAGGAAACTTGCCATGTTTACTGCATCTGTACGTGCTCACTCTCCCAGGATTAAATAGGAGACTTGAATCTTTTGCACTGATGACAGTCTGCCACCTCACAAGACCAGTAGATTCGATTTTAAATTTTTTAAAAGGAATGAATGCCAAGGTGTCTGTAAGTGATAGAAGTATATCAAGTAGAGTGGGTTCAGCGTTGTTTGAGCAGCGTCTGCAACAAGTGAAAGTTGTTGGTTTTCATTGAACATCTCTTACTTTTCTTTAATTGGTTATGACAGAACCTTTAAAAGCCTGTCATACTATTACAGTTTTCTGGATTGTCATTGCATGTTCTGCAGAGGAATGTAAATAAATTGGAGAAACTTCCAGATAGCAGGAAATGTCCATTTTGCTGACCTTTCTCACAAGAACATCACATACCTTTTTGGAATTTAATTTCTGTTGATTATCCTCTTCAGTCTGATTTTCATCTTTTCCTTGCTGTCTCAATAGCCAGCAACCCCAACACGCACAATAGCATCGACCCCCATTCAGCCACTTCCACAGAGCCAGTCAACACCAAAGCGAATCGACACTCCCAGCTTGGAGGAGCCCAGTGACCTTGAGGAGCTTGAGCAGTTTGCCAAGACTTTCAAACAAAGACGGATCAAACTTGGATTCACTCAGGTGAGACTGCGTACCTTAGTGCCTGCCAGTGTGGAACCTGAGGTCTCATCTTTCAAGTCTGGAGGGAGACTACAATTCCATCATTTCCTAGGAGAACCTGCTTAAATAGGGTTATGCTCTGGCCTTTATGTAGGGGATTTCTAAGAAATAGCAGAAAAAGCCATACATCCATCTTACTTCCCTGTTGGTTTTAAAGCATAGCCATTTTCCCAGCAGGGGAAAACTTGCATTTACTGGCTCCAGATGTCATTGCATGTGCACTATTCATTCTATAGGATGTGACATGAATGGGACAAAGCACTTTAAAGCTGCCTTCAGAAGTACAAAGTTCCAAAAATCATACAGTACAATTAACTGCTCTGTGTGTTTAAAGAGTGTATCACATCTGTGCAGTTGCTTTGGATGTCAAAGGGTTTTTATCTCTCAAGCGTATTTTCCTATTAAACATCAATGATTTCTGTATTTAATGCTTTTGCTAAGGTTTCTAAACAAAACCTGAAAGGACTGTCACCTTTGAAGTTTTATTCTTACAAGGATGAACTGGAGTTGTGGTTTGTTTTGGTTTGTTTAAAAGCTCAGAAATACCCATAGAGCAGTAGAAAAGTAATCTTGAATATAGTGAAAGTGGTTGAATGAAGACTACAATTAAAAGTACGAAGTGCATTCATGTGTTCCATTATTCTGTTGAAAGGAACTTGGTTCCGAGAGTCCTTTCTTATTAATATCAAAATTCATTTTTTTCCCTGCAAAATTAAAATAGCTTTCCAGGTAAACAATTAATTTTGGCAGGAGTCTGTGGTTAAGCATAAGCATGTTTTTACTAGAAGAAAGAGCATGCAAAAATCAAAGTATTTAGAAGTCTGAGCTCAGAGCAGTCAATCCAACATACGTGATTTGTTCTCCCCCCAGAATAAGTAAATCTACTCTATCTGAAAGTATGTGCTGAAGTCAGATTTATTTTTCTGGCAAAGTCCTAAATTGAAAAATCAAAGTTCATAATGAAAGTTCCTGGCAGCATCTTAATTATAAGTCAAGAACAGAATGTTCTTAGTCAAATTAAGTGCATTTTGCTGGCATGTGTGCCTCTTTCCCTCCCTTCTTTCCACTAGAGGGAGGCACAGAAATACAAGTGATGGACACACACAAAAGCTCGAATAGAGCAGCACAGAATAGGGTAAAATACAATAGCTTCCCTATAGCCTGACTGAGGAGGTTCGTGTAGATCTCTCATTATTATGTTTAATCTGCCCTGCTGTGAGATGATTATAAAGGCTCAACTAGACTTTTTAAGTTATGTGTTAACCTTTCTTTATTGACCCTGTTATGAATTTTCATGGGGAGGAAAAATGAACACAACTGCTCAGGCTTACATTTCAGTATTTGCTTTTCACATTAAAAAAGGGGAATCTTGAGAATGTGATAAAATTACATTTGGTCGTTCCTATCCTACTCTGAGTTTGTATGTGTGTAATTAGGCTGTTCTAATAACTTCAACCTAATTGCATAATTGGATGATAATTAGAGACCCTGATTACGTTGGTTTCCTATAGTTGGATAAATAGACTGCCTTTCAGAGGATAAAAGAAATTTATTTCCAGCAGTACTGTAAGCTTTCTCAGACTCACGCCACCCCTACCTTTCAAAAATAATTGTAAAATTTAGTTTGCATTGCAAACTAATCACTTACTACATTCTGTTGTTTGAACAATAAAACAGGTTTTGAATTTCAGCAGTTCTGTCTCTTCTCCCACACTGAAATGTGGGTGATGCATTTAAATCCTTTTGTTTGTTTTCCTTAAAAATACCTCCATGTTTGACATACAGGGACACAATGAGCAAACTGCACCTTAGCATCATTGCAGGCCTGGGACTAATTGCTCAGTACAGATTCCAGCTACGTGAGTGAACATTTTAGACAATGTTATTTTTATTCTGTGAAAGGTATTGCCTCTGCTAGACCGTCTGAGCTTCTTAACAGACCAGTACACACAACAATGATGTACCTTAGAATCAGTTTCAGTTCATTACCAGAGCTTCAGTCAACCTACAGAGTAGATCAGATGTGTATACAGGGCTTTTATACTCTGTTCCGTCCTATCCGTGGGCCATCCCAATATATAAAATTCTCACCCCAATGTGTAAATTCCCTTGCCTACAGCTGAAATGCTGCCACCTTTTGGCATTGACAAAGAAATGGTTAACTATTCATTTTAAATCAGATGGCGAATGTTAGTAAGAACAACATAAATCCAGAATTAAATTTAGTTGGAGGACTGGAGCAAATTTCATAACTCTTTCCTGCCAAGACATAAATCAACTTATCTCTAAAATGGTTTACATAGCCAGGTTTCTTCCTCATAAACTCAGAAGAGCATCCACGTTACTCCTCTTGGAATGATTTATGAGTTTTAAAATGCACAGGATCCTGGCACATGAGTAGAGGCATAAATGTGAGTTCCCATGTGTTTCCTCTGATTGAAGGGCACACAAACCAATTGTTCTGGTCCTCTTCTAGGAAGGAAATTGTTTTCTTTGCTCAACCTGCACAATTTACTAAGCTTCCCGAAGGTTGTTTTCTTCCTGGCTTGTGTGTGGCCACTCTGCATGCTGTCAGTGTACTCATACTCAGCTGTGGTTGTGGAACTGACCGCAAAGAAAAGCGATCTTTACGCCCAATCCAACTAACCCGTTCGCAATTAAACTCCACTAACTGTGCTCCAGCTTTTCAGCCTCTTCTTCCAGGCTTCTCGTACTTTGTTTTGTGCTAAAAAATAAAAAGCTGAATAAAGCTACTTGAGACCAAATAGTATACTGGAAATACAAGTGCATTTTTTTTTTTCGAAGGGCAGGACCTTCCAGCTTTAAAACAAAGCATGAGCATATTATGGTGTCTTTAATGGCCACAATCAAGAATGGATTGATAATTTTTTTAAACACCACTTTCCAAGTGTATACTACATAGCTATTTAATATATACATATATGTATTAGGATAAGCAGAATGTCTGATAGCTAGCTAAAACTGAGTTTAAAAAGCAGTAACAGATGTAAAGAGATGATCATCTGCCTGTAAATCTCCTGGATAGCTTTCTGGCAGATGGGTAATGATAGTCAAGACTGCTGTTAATCATTATTTGAAATGGTTCAACTTCTTGTCTGCTTTGAAATTTGTATCTGTTGGGGGGAAATTTGGTTTGAACCTCAGAAGATACTAACAGTTCAGATAAGAATACCTCTGCATCTATTTAAATGTGATGTATGTTGGCAGACATCTTTTCTAGAGTATTTTCTGCAAATTTGAGAATGTGAATTCGTTGCATTTATGCCTATTTGAACTTTTCTTCTTTGGTGTGAAATAGGCAGAAAAACTTAAATCTGCTCCTAAAGAGAGCTTGGCCTTTACTTACTTTAAAGAACTGAGAAAAAATTACGAGTTAGTATTCAGTGGACTGTGCTGCTCCGTGATAATGCTAAGAAGACAAAGCATCAGGGATTTCCTGGAAGGAGTTACACGGTTAAACTGACTGAGGTTTGACATTTCTTGATGATTATTGCTTTAGCATGAATCTTGGTAGCGCTGAGAAAGCCTCTGTGAAACTGAAATCCCACGCAGCAGTGGAGTCACTGAGAGAACACCAGAATGTGACAGGATTCCTTGCTTTGGAAGTGCCTATGTCAGTGAATCCCTTTTTTCTCTTTCTTTGTCCAGGGTGATGTTGGGCTCGCTATGGGCAAACTCTATGGAAATGACTTCAGCCAAACTACCATCTCTCGCTTTGAAGCCTTGAACCTCAGCTTTAAGAACATGTGCAAGTTAAAGCCACTTCTGGAAAAGTGGCTCAATGATGCAGGTGAATGAGTCTGTGTATTTCTTCACCAGCCTACCAAAACCAGTAGGATTCTGAAAAGCTGCTTCGTTTGTGCCCTTAAGGTTTTGTGAAGCTACCAGCCTTTGCAGCTGCGCATGGGACAGATGAGGGTGTAGAAATAAGGGTCCATAGTTCCCTTTTCATGTGCCGATATGTTTCCAAAATAGTTCTAGTATGAACTTTCAGAAATACGTTCTGTAGACAGCTGAATAATTGCATGGGATAAGGTACAGTATGTGTCATGGTTTTCCTCTTTCGTGTATGTTAATGCATATAACTTCTAATCCTCTTCCAGCTTTCTTTTTCAGATGTGTGGTAGAGAGAGTGTTGCATGATTTGTTGTTTCAGTAGGCAGAGCTTATTGCATCCATCTCCTTCCATACCCCTGTGTGCATTCCTTTTATCTCTCTCCAAGGGTCCAAATAAATAATCTTTCTCCCTGTAGGAAGAGTTTTTTCGTGGGTTAGGTTTTGCTTTTTACTTCCCATATTATTTTTTTTCCTGGGATATGTTATTCACTATGCCAATGTTGGTAGTGTTCTTTTTTTTTTTAATCTCCCACCAGCAAAAGGAGCTTGTAGGTGTTAGGATAGAAAGTGTTTGAGAGTGCTGCCAGCCAATTTTTTCTTCCAAGTATGCAATTGTACATAGTATAAAACTGATGGATATGTTAAACAGATGGCAGGGATGGTGTGTGCCTTCCTATTTTTACCAAAATGGAGAGAGCTTTATGCTGGCACCTACAGCATTCTCTGAAATTTTGAAAGTAATTTCATGCAGTGTTGAAAATTTGTCCTGCATTGAGAAAAGGAAGTGTCATTCTGTTGTGCTGACAGGGGTTATCATTAGGTGCTCTAGGTCTGTGATAGAAAACATAAACACCTCCACACTGAGTGCTCAAGTCCACAGGACAGTGGTCCCCAAACCTTTCAGCAACATTGGATGAATCCAGTGTTGCAAGGAGTGTCATGGGGGGTTTTTTCCTGCTAGCCTGAAGAAATACTTGCCTCTGTAACATTATGTTAAGGACTGTGAATAATGTCTGGGTTCTTCACAGCCTGCAAGTGGGGAACCATTGTCTTTGTCTCCAACTCAGTTTCATGAAAATCTTTGGAAGAAAGATTCACGTGCCTTTAGAGGCTGCTACTTTTACTTTTAGCTAAAAGTAGGCAAGAGAAGCATACCAATGATTCCAGAATTTATTGCCACGGAACTCAGCTTGTTCTGTGGAGTTTTCAGGCTGAGGAGGAGTTTCAGCACACTTATGGGTGCTAGTACTATTTTTTTAAAAAAAATCTAGAAAATACTTGCCCATTTGAGTCTAGCAGAATGATGGTGGGCGTTGTGAACTTTGATACCTACTTATCACCCACAAACCCCAGTGCAGTGAGGGAACTCCACCCATAATTAATAATTTTGTTTAAATTCCCTGCTGAAACTTGCCTTTTGGTTAGATTGCTCTTCCTGCTACAAAGTGAGGTTAAATGTTCTCTCTTTGCTCCTCTGTGAAGTCAGAAAGACGGGATTAGGGGTTAAGAGCTCTGGTGAAGCTAAGGAGGGGGAGCTGCTCTCTGTGTAGAGTGGTTGGTAGCACTGAGTATCTGCTAACATGTCCAGAGAGAAGAGGCTGAACGCTGCGAAGCTGGTTATGAACTTCTCTTCCTCTAGTGTTTTGTAGAGTGGGTAAAAGAAATTTCAGGCTGCTCAGATTTTTTCATAACTGCCTGTGGCTTTCAGCTATGGCTCATGGATATCTGTTGCTCCTTTTTCCTTTAAACGGGGACTTGCAGTGAGTTAGTGTGGAGTAGAATGAGATATGGGAGACAAACTTTGTGTAGATATTCTAAAAGGGATACTGTGGTAGCATGCAGGAGCAGAGGGCACCCTCTGGGCTTACTTGTAGCTTTTTAGTTTCAGGTATCTGTTGTGATTTGTAACTACAATGATTAATGCATGTGATCTTCGTAAACCTCTGTGTGTCTGGAATAGATACAGAGTGGGTCTTAACATACCTTGCACAGGTAAAGAACACTTGCATTAGACTGCACTGCATTCAGATGAAATCTCCTGATTTGTATTACTTTCTTCTTTTTCAGAAAACCTCTCATCTGATTCAACTCTCTCCAGCCCAAGTGCCCTGAATTCTCCAGGGCAAGGGATCGAAGGCTTGAACCGTAGGAGGAAGAAACGCACCAGCATAGAGACCAACATACGTGTGGCCTTAGAGAAGAGTTTCCTGGAGGTCAGTGGTCCTGGTGCTGTGCTCAGCCTATGAAGAAATGAAGAAACTTTGCTTAACAATTATATGTGTTAGAGCGAAGCCATTACTGTGCTATTTAGGAAAGTGCTAGTACTAAACAAGGGGAATACAAAAGCCATGCCAAGAAACACGCGTCAACATCTGCTTCACTTTAAAAGCAAACACAACCTCCTCAGAAAAACTCATTGGTTCTTGCAGTTCCCTGACTTTGTGATTTTGCATTCCAGTGTACTCAGACATAGGTCTAAACGTGAGGATGCATAAATGGGGCAATAGTCTAAATATGAATAATCTGAGGGTTCTAGCTGGAGGGCAGAAGCGTCTACTGTGGTTTGTCTCTACTGTACCACTGACCAGAGTCTGGATCTGAATCACCCATCCAAATTTCTGCCTGCTGAAGAAAAAGCTATGATGTAAAACTTCAGGAGGTAATTTCGGAGCTTTTAAAATACTGTTTTCTTTTGTCAGAACCAAAAGCCTACCTCGGATGAGATCGCCATGATAGCTGACCAGCTAAACATGGAGAAGGAGGTGATCCGCGTTTGGTTCTGTAACCGGCGCCAGAAGGAGAAAAGGATCAACCCACCCAGCAGTGGTGGAACCAGCAGCTCGCCCATCAAAGCAATTTTCCCTTGTCCAACCTCACTGGTAAGAGGCAAGAACTGTGTTGACAAAGATCACTGGACGAGTTGGTTCTGCTGTGCTCACTGTGGAAGCTACACATGCTGCACCTTCTTTGTACAGCAGACTTGTTCTCACATATTTGTATTTTACTGGCATTTTGAGTGTTCCACCTGGATACTGTCTAAGAGAGATAATGCTTACAGATCAGGCTCTAGTCAGGCCTTCAGTGAGAGTGTTTTATTTAGTTAGCTCATGAACAAATATTCTGACTACCAAATTTGCACTTGAGGTTACTGCTTTGAACTTATTTCAGATAATACCTCCAGTTTATATCTGGACTTTCCTTCTTTTACCCTTTTTTTTTTTTTGTAAAATAATAGTAATTTTTAAAAAGTGCTTAATAGCTTTACCTCTTCCCTCTTATTTTAGCTGCTCTGGTAAGTAAATGAGGAGCAGTAAAACGTGTCATGCACTGGAACAGGTTGCCCATAGATGCTGTGGAGTCTCCCTCACTGCAGATATTCAGGAACCATCTGGACTCAGTTCTGTGCCATGTATGCTCTAGGATTGACTCTGCAGGGAGGTTGGAGCAAAGGACCCACTCTGGTCCCTTCCAATCTTACCCATCCTGTGATTCTGTATTCATTTGGAGACTTAGGTCACACAAATCCAATGATACCGTTGTTGCTACTTCTAGTCAGAAATTATTTATATTAAAAAAAAAGACATGGAACAAAAGAACAGTTTAGCTAATACTCATGTAATTAATTTCCCACACTTGTATTTGCCTCAGGTAAACACAAACTTCATGAAAATATGAGTAACAAAACACATGCATCAAGGTTCCTTCAGCACCTTTGCTACCAATGTCCATGGAGGTCTGTTTTCATAAATAGAAACAGTAGCTATTAGATTTCATAGTAGCTATGCTAATAGGAATGTGGTGGAATTTATGTAGCCCGTAGCTGTCCTTTTGTAGTATTTATTCCACCCTCATCACCGTAGTAGCTAATATCTTCCAGTACTTCATTAAACCATTAATTTTGGTGACGTGTTATTCTCTCCCCTCATCCTTGTCTCAGGGTGTGTGCATGCAACCTTTTGTTTCAGGGGAAGGGCTATGTTAAATGTACTTAGTCTTTTTTATTATTATTGTTTCTTTTTTTTCCTCCCAATTGCAAAGCAGGGCTGCATGCCTTGCTACCAAGGCAGAACATAGTGAGATTTATGGTAGTGTGTTTTAGTAACTGCAAGTTCACTCAGACTGCAACTTAAGGGAGCTTTCCTACAGAAGTTTTCCTGTTGCTATAATCTGCCATTGTATGTAAGAAACTGAGGTGTTAACCACAGGCTCCCTTTCATCAGTGAAATTTCGCTAGTGTTTTCACTCATTCTAAGCTTAAGACTGTGCTGCTACTCAAATGGATGTTCCAGCCCTGCTGCCCCCAGCCTTCACTGACTGTGTGCTTTGTTGATTCCTTGTGTCAGCTCTGCAGATTGTGTCCATAGGATGCTTGGGCTTAGTTTAGTAGTGTGACTGCAAATTAGCCATGTGAGGAACAATGATGAATTTTCAGTATGGTTAGATAACCAGTGTGGCTTGCAGCCTGGCTGCATGAGGGCTCAGGCTCTGCAGCAGGATTGGAGGGGAAGGTTCCTTTTGGAGGCAGCCTCCTTTTGCATTGGCTGGAGTCACTCACTGTAACCACGGGGTGAGCTGTATTAATTCCAGGTCATTCTCTGCCCTGAAATAGGGATTGTGACCTTGGCCTTAACTGCTCGCTGGACGGATGACAGATGCGGTGGCTGGGCTGCATTAGTGGGAGGTGTAGTGTGTATCCAGGTCCTCTTAATTTCATACACTATTTGAGATGGGCTGAAAGCTTTCAGATCTGTCCCACTTGTCCCAGTCTTGTTTAAAATGCATGAAGCATTTGACTCCCTCTTAGAGGATGTGTAGCATGAGAGATATTTCTCTGATAATAGACTTAAGGTAAGAGAGTGGAAAGGAGGAATGTTTTAGCCTATATCCTTGGCTATGTTCTCTTGGGCAATTCTAAAGGATTCATTTCTCTCATTGATGTATAACAGCCTTCAGATATTACTGTTGGACACCATTTCTTGTCCATAAAAAGTCCTTTCCTTATATTTCATTTTTCCTCATAAGCTAGTTTCTCCAGCCTTAAATCTTTGGTGTTTATCTGTAATGCCTTCAGTTTATTGACACTTTCTTGTAATGAGCCATCCACAAGTGAAAATTCCATTTGTATGTTTTAAAATTCAGAGGGACAAGGAAACTTATCAAAGTAAAGCTTGTAGTTTGGTTGAGTAAAAGTGAAATGCTACTCTGCTTCTTCATATGAACACATTACCCTAAATACCTTTGTTAATGCTGGGGCATTTACATAATTTTATCAGAGAAAGAGATTTGGAGTTGAAAATATGTTTACAAGTAAAAAAAATGCCATGTAGAAATAATGTATTTTGTAACTCTTTCAGTAAGAGTGTCTCTATTAAAACAAGGTGCTGTCTTTGTGGGGCAGCAGAGAGAGGGCTAACTTGCAGTCTTGAGACAATGTGGATATGGGTACATCTCCTTTCAAATACTGAATTATTAAGAATAAAGATATTGCTGGTAATTAGAGAAGGTGTTATGGTTGTTTCACTGAATGATAAAGTAACGGAAGTACAAAAAAAAATCAGTTTATATGCAGTGTTTTCCCTGATAACTTCCTCAGCTGAGGATGGGAAAAAAGAAATCCAGGTCTAGTATGTAACTGTCTTTGAGCAGCTGAGCAGTTTTATTCATTTTTGACCTCCAGGTGGCAACCACACCAAGCCTTGTGACTAGCAGTGCAGCTACAACCCTGACTGTCAACCCCGTGCTCCCTCTGGCCAGTCCTGCTGTCACCAGTCTGTCAGTCACAGGTAAGGGCTGATCTCTCCTTCCACCCCTACCGTTTGTCCCTTTTGAATTCTTAAAAGAGTCTTTCACTATTGGTCACTGGTATCCCAGGACATTCTTGGCATTGTTCCTTGTTGCTGCACTAGGAAGCTCCAGTTTTTGTGACCACTGAGTTGACTTTTCCAGGGATAAAATCACAGGTGGTGCTGACACAAAATACACTGTATTTCATTGCTGGCTTCTAGAGCTCCTCAGCCTCCCATTGAGAAGTGTCATTTCACTTTTTCGTTTGAACTCTTGGTGCTTCTTGGTACTACAGAAATGTGTGTTTGTGTCCCTTTCAGCTGGACATGCAGTTCAGATCAGGTGGGCAGGGGTTTCTGTTCTCTGGTATCTGTTTTGTACTGATCTGACCAGAACCAATCTTCCAGGCACAACAGAAACCACCTCCAACAACACGGCAACAGTGATTTCAACAGCACCTCCAGCTTCTTCAGCAGTGACATCACCCTCCCTGAGTCCTTCCCCTTCTGCCTCAGCCTCCGCTTCAGAGGCATCCAGTGCCAGTGAGACCAGCACAACGCAGACAACCTCCACTCCCTTGTCCTCCCCTCTTGGGACCAGCCAGGTGATGGTAACGGCATCAGGGTTGCAAACGGCGGCAGCGGCCGCGTTACAAGGAGCTGCACAGTTGCCTGCAAATGCAAGTCTTGCTGCCATGGCTGCTGCAGCAGGACTAAACCCAGGCTTGATGGCATCCTCGCAGTTTGCAGCTGGGTAAGGATCAATTTTGCACACCCTCTGAGGTGATGTGACAGAGGAGTGAAGGAGGATTCTTGGGATAAATCGCTTTTATGTATCACTGTCATTTATCTCAGATTCCGAAGGTTTACTCATAGATGGCAATTCACCATTCCCATCACAGTACACAAATACTGTGTTCATTTTAAAGGTGAAAAAGCTGTGTTGCAGCGATGTTGTTGTTTGATAAATCATTCATCCCGCTGCAGAGCTTGACTGAAAAACTGCAACTTACCACTGAATCATAGAATCTATCCTATTAATTGTAAAATGGAGAGATAACCTAGACCCACTTCACACCTCTGTATTCATTTCTCCATCATGAGCAAGTTCTCAAAGATGCAAGATGATGTATTGTTGAAGTTTTAGTTTTAGGAATGTTGCTCAGACAGATGTCTCCTTGTTTCTTTAATTCCACTTGATTTACATATTTCTTATCTGCATTTGGGAGAGGATGATAGTTCTCTAACAATTAACAGGTTTCCCAAAATACTTTACAAGAATATTTTACACCAACAATCCATGCAAGTCATATATTTACAGTGCTTGTACTTCGAGCATGTAATTAACCGCTCATGGAGGAAAAACTAAAATCATCATGTGAAAATAGCCCTTAATCTTTGGTCTTTCCTTCCTCCCTGTCCCCCCACCCCTTTTTTTTTTTTAATTTTAAATATGATGGTGTACTTTTGAACAGTGACAACCCTTTCTTAGGAGTTAACACTCTTTCTCTTTTCCACTTCTTCCGTGATCTTGCTTCCTGCAGAGGTGCCTTACTCAGTCTCAATCCAGGGACATTAGGTGGTGCTCTCAGCCCGGCCCTGATGAGCAACAGTACACTGGCAACTATTCAAGGTCAGTAGTGTTCCTTTTAATGCATCTCTGTCACACAGCTTCGGTTTATGTGCTCTGTTTTTGTCTACCAGAGAACACTGACTCCTCAGCACTGGGCATAAATTGTGTAGGAGTAAAGGTTTTAGGAAATTAAATGTGCAAATACATTCTGTGTGTCACAGAGATAAGAGCAGGTACAACTTCAGATAGGGGATCAGAATGTGTATGATCTTACAGTGATTTAAAGGAGGCATTTTAAGATACTGAATATAATCTGGAATTTATTTTGTTGTCCTTGCCTCATTGGCCTGTCTCTCTAGCAGGTTAGAGATTTGCTTTTTACAGCTCTTCTGTAGTCTGCTTCAGCAGACTTGCACCATTCTGAGGTCTCTTGGGGGGGCAGTTCTGAGCAAGTCTTGGTCCTGAATTCTTATCCTTGTATGTGTTTGAAAAGAACCTACAACAAACATCCTGCCTCCTAAAATCCTTACATAGAACTTGAAATACATAAATCCACATTCAGAAGAGTAAATATTTAGTTGTTTTGGAAGTACCACACAGCCAGAAGTTACCACTGACTTCAGCAAGAGTTGTTCTGAGTTCAGAGTTTGCCACCTGTAAAAACCAGGTGGTACATCTGTCTAAAGAGCTAGGTAACCTGTGTGTTCAAATATCCTCTAAACTAGCTGAATAAGTCTTGTTTCTAGGTTGCAAGAAAGAACCATTTCATAAAGTGTCACAGATAAATTTAGGAGATCATAATCTAAGGCAGACTGAACGCTGTAGACCCGTGAGAGTAAGTTGTAACAGTGGTTGGTTATATGTCAACATTTAAAATGTTACACTCAAGGTTACATGACCTTCTCCATCTTATGATAGCTGTCATTTCACACGAACCCTCATCCTTCCCAGTGCGAGTTGCCTGGATGTGCAGGCTCTCTGTGGCAGGAAACACAGACCAGTATTGTGCTAGAAGAGCTGAAGAAAGGCGCAGTGAAATTAGTTTAGCAGCAAATCAAAGAGGCGTTTTAGTATCTGCAAGATCCGCTCTGATGGTTATTTTGAAAAAAACCAGCCTATGATGAGACAGCTGCCCTCAGTGATTTAGAGAGCACACGCATCAGAGAGAGACCCCTTGCTTTTAGGCACACTTCGCGTTGTTGCTCACTGCTAATGTTATCTCCTCCCTGCTCAATTTTCCCTTTTTATAGCTCTTGCATCTGGTGGCTCTCTTCCAATAACATCACTGGATGCAACTGGAAACTTGGTGTTTGCCAATGCTGGAGGTACCCCTAACATCGTCACTGCCCCTCTGTTCCTGAACCCTCAGAACCTTTCTCTGCTCACCAGCAACCCAGTTAGCTTGGTCTCTGCAGCTGCAGCCTCCGCAGGGGCCTCTGGACCAGTCGCCAGCCTTCACGCCACCTCCACCTCAGCCGAGTCCATCCAGAACTCTCTCCTCACGGTGGCCTCTGCCAGCGGGGCCACGTCCACCACCACTACTGCCTCCAAGGCACAGTGAGCCGGGCTGGGCTGTGCTCCAGCAGCCTGGGTCACTGTGCGGTGGGATCGGCTGCCAGCCGGGTGTATGAACTGAAAATGCCATGGGCATCCTCTCACCGTGTTGCTGGGGACAAGAGAGAGAGAGAGAAAAGAGAGAGAGAGAGAGAGAGAAGGAAAAATATTTAAAAAAAAAAAAAAAGGAAAAAAAAACAAAAGCAAAACAGGAAGGATTTAAAGCTGGGACAGACATTTGCCTAATTTTATAATAAACACTGTCTTTTCAGGATCGCTTCATGGATCGGAGAACTTTCTAACCAAAAATGTAAAAAAAAAAAAAAAAAAACCACAAAAAAACTAAAAACCACAAAAACACAAAAAAAGTGAAAGGACTACTTATCATTTCCAGCAGTCACAATGACAAGTTAAGGTGGGTTATCAATTCAAACATAGGAAGGGGATTTCTTGGTTTTTTTGGTCTAAATATCTTTCCTTTTTAATTATCATTTTATAGGTCTGTTGTACAGGCCGTTATGTCATACAAGGTGTTTATAATCGTATCAATCATGTTGGGGGTTCCTTTCTTAACTGGTACAATTTAGGCAGGCCTGTATTACTGGTGTATCTCTATTATTATTATTATGATTATTATTATTATTATTTTTATATATATAGTTTGGACGCGTTTGTCTTTTGCTCCTGGATTATTTTCAGCGAGCTCCCACACCATGGGGGGAGGGCGGGGAGGGGGGTGGAGAGGAAGAATGGAGCACAAATAGACTTTCTGTCCTAATCTTCTGGAAATGTTCTGAACAGTTTCCTCATCCTCGAATTTGTCTAATGCCTACTTGTAGGGGTCAGAAGAATTTATGTTCATCATTTGTGCAGGAAGCTCAGTGCAGCAGCAGAGATCATTGTGTGCAAACTTCCAGCCTGGTCTCTGCTTTTTAAGCAGACATAGGAATTAGCTCTAAACTGCCGTTCTCCTTCTCTCAAATATTTAGACAAAATGGCCAAAATCTGCTTTTAGCTTTGTGTGCTTGGTTCCTTTTACTTCAGAGAGCGGGATGTGACCTCCCGAGTGTGGGTTGTGTGACAGTGCTGATGGCTCTTCTGTTCCAGTGATTTCATTTTGCTGTGCGAGAGCACAATCAAATATTTAAAAAACATCATTACCCAGGCTAATTGGCAGCATGTAAAACAGCATTTGCAGTCCTAGATACCCTCTAGGTGAGTTGGTACCAGATTTCAGAAGGTCACATTCTTTCTCCCTCTTCATAGCAATATTCCTTTTCTGATGCTTCCAACACTGTATTTAGAAGAACTTCCTAGTTAATAAAAAGTGCTTCTGGCTGCAAAACACAGAACCCAGGAATATGGGAACAGAAGGTGCCATCGTTATTGCCAACACAACAGAGCCACTCTGGGGCTTTGCACACCCCGGGCTGATCTCTTGTGGTCTCTGAGCTGCGGGGCTGCTGGCGGGGTGAGAGCAGCGACCGGCGCCTCTGGCCAGTGTCCGGGGCTGGCCTGGCACTGGAACTCTCTTTTCAAGGTTGATTCTGATCCGTGGAGCAAAGGATATTTTTGTGGATGAGGAAGGAGTAATGAACTGTACAGAAGTTAGATCCGTATATTCTTAAATATACAATCTCGTATCTGAACCAAAAAAAGAAAAGATTTTTAGAGAGAAGACTGGATCACTGCAATGCAGTTCACGTTGAACTTTCCATTCCTGATGGATTTAAAGGTTTCTGCCATGTGTATAAAACTAAATTACTTTTAGCTAGTGAGGGTATTAGAAGAGTCCCCTTTCCAACCCACCCACTTTTCTTTTGTCACCAGAGTGTCCTAAAATAATGAGCTGATGCAGCTACGTTCATTTTGTTGATGATTCAGGGGGATCCTGGAGCTTGTCATCCAAGATCCGGAAGGCAGCAACTTTAAACTCTGCACATGCTTTGGTTTGTGGCCTGAGCATGTGGGATTTGTGTTTGCACTCAAGTGGCAGAACCCCTTATCTCTCCCCCCGCCACCATGGTTTTGCTCTGTTCATCTCTAACTCTCCACCTTCCTGTTTTACTGATATTTAAACCAATTACCCCTAAATCTTCAAAACTAGTGAACTGCAAGCAGGGAAACTAACAAATGTCCGTCCACCGTTTCTTACGTGTTTTTGATTTTTTTATGTTTTATTTTTTTAAAACTAAGCTTGAACCAAAGTCAATTTCTAGCAAGCTGCTGTACTAATGGACTAGTTTGTATAAGTGCAGTTCAGATGCAGAGAGGCGATAGATGCTACTGACAATTTCTTTTTCATTTGTCTTTTGTTTTTATTAATTTTATATAAAAGTTGCTGCTTGTTTTTAATCTTTTTTTTTTATTTTTTGGTTGGTAATTTGTGTTATCCTTGGGGCAGACTCTTAACTTGATTTTAATTTGTTTTCTTTTATTTGATGTGTAAATAGAATGGCAATGTCAGAGGATTGTTAATCCAAGAGGTCCCACCTTTGTCCCCCCAGTATGGATGGATCTCAGTATTTTTGATGTGTCTCTACGTCTTCAGGCTGTGCAGGAGACTTCTAGGGCTATGAATAATACTGCAAAAATGGCAATGGCCCACAGTAAAAGCTTCACAGCAGCAACAGATACAGCTGAGTGAGCTTCAGGGAGGTAGGGAAAAAGTAGGAGAGAAGATGCTGGTACCCACTGTGCTGGTCTGGAGGCCACAGCATGTTCTATAGTTTCTACCAAAGGAATGCAAGTCCCGGGGACTTGTCTTGAGTGAAGTAAGAGGGTGGGGAAAACTGCAGCTGTAGCGTTTGTTCCTGACTCTGAAAGTCCCTGCTTACTTTCACGCCTGTGCAAAAGTACAATTTATCAGGAAGCTTTTTTTGCTGGGGGGGGGGGGGAGACCCCCG
>VZTE01000845.1:1852164-1868512 GCA_013397775.1 Eulacestoma nigropectus | reverse complement strand
CTCCCCAAGGGTTTTGTGGTGGGGTGGGGGGCGTGGTCCTTGTAGATATCTAGGAAACACAAAGAAAGGTGGGCCTTAAATCAGTGGAAAATCCTCTCTCCACAGTTCCAAGAGACTGTGCCATTAGCTGTCTGAATGAGTTTTCATGTCCCATTCTTGCTGGTTTGTGGTTGGGAGAGGGTCTTGTTGAGTACATATCTGGAACACTAATGCAGCTTGGATGGTTTATTTATTATAAAAATCTGCTTTTTTTCCTGACTACCTTTGCATTGGTCACATGGCTTTGGTGTGAGCACCTTATACCCCTTTACCCTCCTCATCTCTACCCCATCACCCTATCTGGGGCCCAGATTCCAGGGAATTTCTTAGCAAGTTTTTTTCTGAGAGAAACTGGAAACTCAGAGTAGCCACATATCCAAAAAAGCTTAGTTTTGTTTGCAGAAGCTGACATAATACCCGAACAGCACATATCCCATGGCATCCATTGCCAGTGTGCTCTGATTTGTTGTCCCCTAAAACATCCCTGTGACTGACTGACTGTTGTTCCTGGAGCCTACTTTTCATCCCTATCAGTCTTCTTCCTCATGGATGCTGGCTACCTCCAGTGTTTAGGTGAAAGAAGGAAATCAGATTGGCAGTGGTTGTACCTCTGCCAAGTTAGAGCACATGTGCTCCTTCAGAGAATGAAAAGAATGTGAGATCATGTACCAGAATTTAGCAGAAGTTTCTTTTTAAAATCATTGTCGTGCTGGCAGCAGAAATTGATGCATCTGAAAAGAAACAGTAACAATCGTGTACAGACCCAGTAAATATGATCACAAGGAGTTTGGTGGTGTGTTGGAAAAGGATAATAGCATCTCTTTTTCAGAGTTCCATGTCTCTGTATTTAAAGGTGAGAGGGTTGCTTTTCATAGTTGCAAGCGTGTCACAGTACCCAGGCAAGAAAAGAGAAGGTGAAAAACTCTCATTGCAGACAGGGATAGTTCAAGGAGCAAAAGATTTCCAGGGACACAAATACAGATATGCCCGGAAGGTCAAAAATAATTTAGAGAATGGCTTCAGGAGTTGGTCTTGTAGCTTGGTGATGACATTTTTTTCTGTTCTTAAGAAAAACATGTTTTGCTTTAGCACACTTGGTCTCCTCAGAACCCACTCTCCACAGTCACCGTGGAAGGATTCACGAACTGCCCAAAGAAAGTACAGGTGTGGCTGCTCACAGCAGTTACATCTGCTTCAATTTCCTAGAGGATTAATTTTGTTTCTGAGCTACTGTATGAGTTAGTCTAAGTACATTTTTATTGTGTCACTGTGAGGTGGTGTGGATGTGCATGTAAACATTTCTTGGAACTATGACCTAGTGTTAAATGCCACCTCTGTAAACCTCACACCGGGTGCTTTGACACATTTCTGCAGTTGAGTTAGTGAAGGATACAGGAGGGTTAATTCCTTAACTCTGTGCACATTCCTGTGAAGCATCCTTCCTTAAAACAGGAATTCCCTCTTTTTTGTTGTTTTTTTGTTGCAAATGGAGCAGCACAGCCATTACAGCTGGAGCCATACTGCAGATACTAAACCAAAGCAACATCAAATTTACCTTAAATATCAATTCTTATTTTCTTAGATAAAGAAATATATAAAGATACAAAATGATCTTAAAGAGACAAGTAGCTTCTCGTGGTCATTAGAGTGTTTTAGGACAGACAAAATAATGCATCTGGTCCAAACTTTCAATGGTACTTGGTTTTAAACTGGAAGTTAAAAACGTAGATGTTTTTACTGCCACGTTAACTTTATGAAGAGTCACTATTTCCTATTCCTTTCTTCCTGAAATGGTTAAATGCTGTTTCTCCATAGCCTATACCCCAGCGGGGCTTGTGTATTCCTGTTGGATGTTGCCTGGGCTGGAGTTTTACCAAAGGAATAAGCTGGCCTGCTGCCCCACACTGCATTTTGGTTGTCAGTTCTCACACAGCCAACTCAAATCCCTTTCTGTTTTTGCAACAAATACATCTGCCCTCTCCCTCCCAAAGTACTATAGCAATATAGAATTCAAGATACCTACCTTGCACAAGCTCTGCCCTTTTCACTCAGTAAATCTCTTGTTGCTGCTTGTGAGTTTCTCTCTTCTTTCCAGAGGGGAGTCCCATAAAATACTTTAAAGATATTTGACAGAGGAGGTTTTGTCAAAAAGTTGTTGGCTCGCAATTTGCGATTTCTTAAGATGTTCATATCTTTGTCTCCACGATGTGAGTGGTACCTGGTTCCCTCTGTGTCAGTGCAAGTGGTTTCAGTGCTTTTGGAACGATGAAAAGCAATTCCTCTATTTGCATATCTTCACACATGGACACAGAGTAACTCATGGGAAAAAAAATGATTTTTTTTGGCTTATCTATCTTCACTTGATCTGCCTGCCACTTCTCCCAGGATACTCCTAGTGGGGACATGCTCTGAATTTTTACCCCCATGGAATGTTAGGGAGGGCGTTAGGGAGATTGCACTCCAATTACAAATAGTTCAACTGTGGGAGAAGAGAAAAGACATCTTTTACTCAAGTAGACAAATAAGGTCAGCATGTAGAACGTATCAGGTACTTCTTTTCTGACCAGATTCCTAAACATGAAGCAGCTACTGAGCTTTGTCTCAGGGCTGGTTTTAGGTCCATCAGTGATGCCCTGCTAAGAACCGTCCATAACTGGAATAATCTGGGCCCCCTTTCTCCCTCCCTGTCTCCCTCCCTCTGCCTCTCCCCCTCCTTGCTCCTTCCCCGTCTTCCCTCAGCGAAAGGTAGCACCATACAGCTCTGAGAACAATACTTGTGGGTAGCAGCTGGCTTCTGGCACCTTCATAAAATACCTCAGCATAGCTTAGCATTGTCGCAGAACTGGTTTTAAACTGAAAAAATCAGAAGAGAAAAGCAAACTTTATAAATAGTGGAGATAATTCTAGCTGTAGAGTTTAGTTGAACTGATGGTTTATTATGATTGATAAACATGATTATGCTGTATGTATTTGAGATCCTGTTTATAGGTTACAACTTTATAGGGTCGGGTGGGGGTGGGTGGATGTTGGGGGCAGAGAAGGGGGTTTGACTGTGTTAGAAGGAAAATGTTTGCTCATAAATTTTTTTCCTTGTATCTGTCTTGCCAAAGGAAACATTTTGTCGCTCCTGGGTTTGGGATTGTTGTTTGGTTGGTTTATCTGTGGTCTAATCTGCAGCACAGCACGTGGTGGCATGCAGGTTACTGATGGGGTTGCTGTTCAGGGTCCTTCCGAGTGTGCGCACACTTCCCTCCGTCTTGGCCTTTCCTTGCCCCTCGCTGGGATCTGAAGATGAGGCAACACCTGTCCGGGAGGCTCGGGGGAGGGATGGCTGTACTGGGCTGGAATCGACCTCGGGGCTATAAATGCGTTTCAGTTGAGTTGAGTTGCTCCAGAGCTGAACTGGGTCCGCTGTGTTTAACTCCAGGGAGGGACAAGAATGGTTGTCGCATCTTAATCTATCTGGGAGAGCAAAAGTGAAACAGGTTCCTTTTATCCCCCTTGTCTTGTTACTGAATGTAGGGCTTGTAGTGCTTGATAATAGGTGGAAAACTTTTTAAACACTTCCTTTTCTAATAGCAATGCTAATCCTGTCTAGACCAAAAACTATGAAAAGAAAAAACCAAACTGAGAGAGGTGAAAGCTAACCTACTCCTAACACCTGGCTGGTCTGCCTGAAAGGGTTGAAATACTGTGAGACGGTTGTGGGAGAGGAGCTTTGAGGTGTTGTTGGCGAGGGACCGGGTCGTTCTCCTGGCCGATGTCTTGGTGTTGCGGTGGGAGTGGCAGAAGAGCGAGTGGTTCTTGCCTTGGGAGGGTGTTGCAGCCAGCTCCGTGTGGGCTCCAAGGCTCCCTCCCATTTTCCCCTGAGGCTGCTGGAGCGGGGGAGGAGGGCAGGGGTGTGCGTGGGTGTATGTGCGAGTGCGTGTGAGCGCCAGCCGGCGCCGGCTGCGTGCGGGGAGCGAGAGCTGGGTTTCTAAAGGAGCTCGACTCCACTGGGGAGGGAGAATTCCCAGTGGCCTCGTAGGGAACCAAAGGCACTGATAAGTTGTCAGCTCTGCTGTTCTCAGAGCGGGTAAGAGGAAAAGCTGGGTGGGGGTTTTTTGAGCTTTGGGTCAGTGTCCCTTCCTCTGAGGACCTCATCTCTTGCGGGTACTCCCACCTTTTCTGCATGGAGTTGCTTTGGCTCTGTGAAGACAAACGGTGTCTGGGGTTTGCCCAGTGCTGCAGGTCTTAGGCTGATGTTGGGATACAGTCAGGGAAAACTGTTTCTTTCCTTCAAATGTGGAAGCAGTGTAGTCCAAGGTCAGAGTCTGTTCAGCGGCTTTTGCATATGGTCTTTCTCTTAAGGGAAGGACCTTGAAGACTCCTTTCTTTGCTCCCCAAAGTAGCCTTGTACATGTTCATGTATCGTGCTATTGGGCTGAGCTGTTTTATCAGTGAACTTGGTGAGCTCTTGTGAAGAAAGGGAGGGAGGAAGGGGGAGAGCGGGTTGTCCAGCTACTCTTCCTCCGGACACCAATCGGGTTGCAGAACTTCACTGAAAGCTTTACTAATAGAATTGTTGTTCTGACATTATGTAAAAGTGGTATTAATATTGTGTGACTTTTCAAAGAGCTAGTTAGATTTATAGATAGGTAATAGGGATATTGAAGAAATGACTTCTCAAAGAAAAGAGCACTTGGAACAAAAGAAGTGGAAAACAAGGTGTGCTTTATGGAAAACAAATCTGAGGAAGGAAATGAAACAGCTTGTGGGAGGCGAGGGAAGATGATACCCTTTGGCGTTCCTTAGTGCTGCTGAGGCTCAGCCCCAGAACTGGAACATACCCCCTCTGCCTTATTTCATCTCTCTACCAAACAGGACATTGTCAAGTAGCTCAGACCAAAATGCTGATCTGTCTTAAAACTGTGTCGGTCTGCTGGGGAATATTCTCCGGCAGAGCTTTACATAATACCGTAAGATACTTAATTTATCACGTTAGCTTCCCCTTCCCTCCCAAAATTGTCTTATCTGTTGTAGGCCCCACTTCAGGATTCACACTGCCTTTGCTGAATTCTGTGGCAGCAGCTACGGAAGCCCTATTCCCTGAATGTCGTAGCTTCGTGTGCGTTCCAAGCCGGCACGTTGCGGTGCTATAAAATCCTGAAATTACTTAACAATAGGAATCCCAAGACCTTCGGAAATGGCACGCCAAGGGGCAACTCGTGGAGATCGCACAACCCCCTTGAGAAACGATATAGGAGCAAGAGCACCCGTGACAGTGTCCTGAGAACAAGGCAGTTGAGACAAAACCTTTAGTTCTTCCCCCATTCACTCTCCGTGTGTCGGCCTCTGTGACCCTGGTGCTCCCTGCGCCTGAGCGAGTCCGAGGGGAAAACGCAATGAGAAAGACTTGGAGCTCAGGGCCGCTCCCTGCGAGTTCCCGGGGAGCCGGGCCACGCCTCCCTGCAGAGCGGGGAAGGGAAGGCACCGCTGCGGGTGGCTCGGAGAGGGCTGGAGCAGCACCGGCCCCGTGGGCACCTCGTGTGCCAGCGCTCCGTGCGAGGGCCCGGGCAGGAGCTCCTTCGTCCCCGCCAGTGCCGTTGTTCCATTTCCTTCCTCTGTGGTAGTATCTAAGGCTAGGTGTGAGTAGGTGTGGGGTGTTTATCCGCCACAGGTACAGGAGCTGTCGTATACCTCATTTCTAACTCGTAACTGAGTAACTTGCTTTAACTTTCTCCAAACCCCACAGAGTTGCCAAGTCTGCCCTCCCTCCTTTGATTAACACTGAACTCTGGCCTATAGCACCCCGTGACCTGCAACCTGGGGAGTGACCCCCTAACGCCTCTGAATGTCGCTGCTTAAAAGCTACTGCAAAGTGAGGGCAAATTGCAATCTTATCTTATTTCCTTTGGTTACAAGGGGTCCTCTTGATTAGTCTGTGAATATCCACCCCCTCCCCTCCACTCTCCGAGGAAAAGGGCTGCCCGCGCTGCCTTTTCCCACCCTGGAGTCACACTGAACTCCAGGGCGGAGGTGCTCTCAGCCCAGTGCTGCGTACATGCTACTCACTTTTTAACATGACCAAAAAAAACAAAAAAAGAAAAAAAAAATAGGAATCTCCAAATATTTAATTTTCTTCTTTATTATTTGACAATCCTGTATCCCTTCCCCGGTCCCCAACCTGGCCAGAAGCTGCATCCTTAACCCGGTCCATCTTTATTTGAATGTAGTTCCCCTACCCCCATGGGAAAGAGAAGCTTTGTCAGGTCACGGTGGCTGCTATAAGTCGGGAGGGGGCGGTTTCTTTGTTTTGTTTTGTTCTTTTAAAATTTCCAGCCAAAACCAAAGATTTCCTAATGATTGTATAAACTCAAAACAAACAAACAAACCAAAGACAAAGGGCGTCTTCAGCACCAAGCCCACCTGTGAGGCCGGCCTGGCCTGGGCTGGCTGGGCGAGGGTCGCTGCCAGCCTGGGGGCCAGCCCGGGGCTCCAGAACACTGCGGGCGGAAACTCCCAGCTCCAGGGTGAAATCTGGGGCGCAGGCGCTGGGAGGGGAGGCCAGGGCTTCGCAGGTGGGTTGAGGAGCTGAAGACTTGGGTGCAGGATTGGCTGCTCTGCTGGGTGCTTTAACCCTCTGGGGGCTGGGTGATGTTGATTAATACACGCTGAGGTGCACTTCTGAGCTTCCCCCCCCTTCACTGCTTGGAAGAAGCTGTCCTGTCGTGAGAAATCCCTGAAAGAAGAAGAAGCAGCTTTTCATTTCTCCTCTAGTTCCTTTTTTCTAGATTTCTTTTATTTTTGCAGCACCACTGTGCAACTATGCATTGTATTTCTCAACCTTTTATGCTAGGTAGATGCCTGTGACTTTTTAACTTTTGGGGGGGGATTGCAAATGGAGGAACTTTTTACATGGATCTTTTTAATCTCAGTTGATTGGGGGGTGTTTGGTTCTAGGGTCATACAAGCTCTATCCCAAAGCAAAATCCAAATGTTAATATTATTAGCCTGATGCAGATACCAAAGATAATTTCTTTCCTGCAGAACCTTAGACTTGTGTATTAAGTACGATTACCCAGCACTTGCATTAGTCTAACCTCAGTAATTCCAAAGCTTAGATGTATATTTTGGTATATTTCTGGGATATTAAAAAATTGTCGTTTAAATTCTTGTTTGTTTCAGTGTAATGCTCTTAAAGTCATAGCATGGAGATAACTGAACTTGTCCTATTCTTAGTAGTTTGAAATAATAGTATTTTTGTATGTTTTGGGTGTGTCTATGTATGTATTAACATAACAGTTTTCACTGCCTAGGTGTTCATAAATAATAATAAAAGAAAAACCAACTACAAAGGGTTTTTAAACTGTACATAATATTCCGTGAGGAATTTCCACCAGACCGCCAATTTGGATCGCATTTTCACTGACGGCCGCTCCCAACTGGGATTCTTTCTTTCTTTTTAAAGAGACAGCATGTTCTTTTTTTTTCCCCCACTGACCTGAGGTTCTTTCTCAGTGTAAAGGGGGTTTCACTGTTCTTAAGGGGTGGGCCAAAGAGGAAGTAGCTTAAATTTTGTTTTAAAAAAGTATTTAACTTGTTAGTTTGAAAACTACCCCTTTGTATGAAGAATTGGGAGTGGAAAACCAAGCCCTTTCTACTAAGTCTGATAATAATTTTCAAAGACATGAGGATTTGTCAATGTCTGTAGTGTCTGGGCAGTCCTTTTTTGCTTTTTTTCTAAGTAAGACAAGCTTTTGGTCCTAATGGTTTCACTGCTCTGTGCAACTGCCTGCTTACACTGGCCGGGAGGTTTTTTTTTCTCTTGCCCTTCCTCATACACTGCATTTATACACTTGAGGTCAGCAGAACACTTGAAATCAAGGGCCATATGGGCGTACCCTACCCAAACGCAACCCAAGCTTTTCTTGAGACTGAAATGTGAGAGTCCCACACATTTCAAAACCTTGCTGATCACACTAAGGGTGAGGAGGAAGGCGAAATGCTGTCTCTTTAAAGATGTCCTTTATTATTATTATTATATTATTATTATTATTTTCCCAGTGGTTGCCTACAGATAGCTGTAGGCATTGAGAGATTGTGTAGATTACAGTAAATCAGAATGAAAAGGTAGATTTTGTGTAGATGCATTTGTCTGCTGTAATTTTTTATATATATTAAACTTACTGTAATTGTACAGTTCATTTCTGTTGTAAACATCATTAAACCATTTTCCAAGTGTTTTAACATGTATGCAGTTGTTTGTAGTTTTTAAATGTGTCGAGGGGAGGCTGATTCCCCTTCCCCCATGCATCAAACTGGGCCAGAAGATTGATCCGTGGTGCCCTTTGTCTTGTCAAACTGGAGGAGAGCCCGGGTTTTACGCACACTGCTTGAAGCTTTTTGTTCTAATTCTGTATTTATCAGCTCCTCTCCTAAAAGCAGAAACGGCTTCAGTCACTTCTGAGGGCAAAGAGAAGATTCAGCTCAACCCCACAGTGAGTGGCCCCAAAACCAGCGTTGGATGCTTTTTGCAATCAAGGTATCCATTGATATATAAAGACCGTAAAGGTGATTTTTTTTTTCCCCCCCAAAGAATTTCATTCCTACTGTTTAGTGGTTGGTATTTCATGCTGCCAAAATTTGTGACTTCTACACCTTGCAGATATGGTTATGGTGATTTAAAAAGAGAAAGCTGTTTTCAGTACTCTTTGTTCTTGCATTGAGTGCTTTGCAGCATAACTTTACTGTAATTTTCAGCTCAGCTGTCTCAGCATCCAGTTCTCTCAATTTTTCTTGTCACTGCAGAACAGTAAGGGATCTAGGAATTTTTTTTTGCAAGGAACATTCATTACCATGTCTCAGGTTTTGGGGTTTTTTTGCTTTAATTTATTGTAAATATTCTTTAAAAGCTACAAGCACCTACTGCAGGTACAGTTTTACTGCTAAAGAAGTAAAACTGCCTTGGAACTTGCATAGCACCCATTTCAGCAAGTTTTTCTGCTGCTAACCCACCCAGTCCCTGGAAAGAAGACATAATCTCATCTGGGCAGTGCCCAGGGCAGCAGCTCTTGTTCCCACAGCCTTGCTTTAGCTCTGCTTCTTCTGTGAGGACTGGTGAGAGGGCCTGGTCAGCTCCTGAGTCGAGGTGAAACAGCCCTGATTTTGCTGGGCTGGATTTGTCCTTGCTGAATTCTTCCAGGCTTCGCTGTGCAGCCTTGGCGAGGCACAGGCAAACCTGAGGCTGCAGCAACAGGAGACGAGTGTCCCTTTGATACTTGGGTTTGGGGCATTTTCCTGACAGCCCATCCCAGCTCCTGGGATGTGTGTAGGAGCTCCTGTTGGAATCCTGTCCTCCTCAGCTTCCCTGGAGATGGTGCTGCTGGGTGCAGGCTGGTTCAGATGGCCTGGATGCCTCAGGTAAGGAGCTCGTGCCATTCCCACTGCTGCTCCCTACACACACGGGACTGTGGCACTGTTTTATTAATTCATTCATCAAAAACACATGACATTATTGAACTGGTATCTCTCTGGAATGATACCTGCACCTTTTAGAGGCAACCTCATGAGAGACTGGTTTGGAAACTGCATTTGAAACTGCATTTAGGTTGGCTTTTGTACAGTTTGTTGTCTGGAAGTGGTAATAGGGCAGCCCATCCCCTTGGTTTTAGTGTAACTTCTGCCTTCAGAGAAGTCTCTCAGGTTACCTGGCTCATATTTGTGGATGAGTGGCAGTACCATTGTTTGATCTTTTCTGGGATATTGGTGCTCATTTTCTTCCTACTGGAAAGTTGGCATTCAGCCTCTCTGCTTCGCTACTGTAACATCATGTCACTCTTGATAATTAAAGAAAAAATTTGTCCTTCACTGAAGCAGTTTTTTAAAGGCAAATTTAAAGCAAAAAGGGTCAAATAGTCTTAAGGTAAATACTACAGGAAATAACTACAGCCCTATCTTTACAAGTTGTTTAAATGCAGTAAAACCATAATTTCATGTCTTAATACTCTGGAAGACAGGGAAGAGCTATGGAAATAGCTGTGTTTGTTAGAAGGTGTGGTCTGATCCCACACCACAAGCCTTACCAAAAAAAAAAAAAATCAGCATAATAACCACTATGATTGGAAAAACTTTACAGATATGTACATTCTAATAGCAAAAGCAGTTACATGATTCAGGAGGAGAGGGAGGAGGGAAGGGCCAGGTCCAGGCTCTGTGCACCAACCCAAGGAGCTTCTTGCACACAGAGAACACACAGTGCGTGTGTTGGATGAAAAAGGCTTTCCCCTCTCTCCTCCCCAAAGCAGGTGGGCATCTGTCACTCTTGCCCATCCCCTCCGAGGCTCCCACTTAGCGGGGGGGCAAAGGCTGCATTTGGAGAGCATCATAAGTGTCCTTGGTTGCTGCACTGAGTCCCTGAAAAACAAAACCAGAAGAACAGGCGGGGGATGAGTGAGTGCTTCCTTTTCCCAGGCTGACTAGTCAGCAGCAGGATGGCAGAGACTCAGTCAGGAGCATAAGTCTGATTTTTTTTTCCCTCTACAGAGGTTTTTACTCCTGAGTGATTCTTTAGTCTTCGTATGGTGCTATCCCGTACCTGAAGGCAAGGTACACCCTGAATAATTGTCATGAACATATGACTACAGCAACTCATCCTAACTGGTTCTGCAGATCTTTGGAGTACATTTTATTTGTGTGTTATTAGGAGCTAACTGATGCTAGAATGAGCTTCGATAATGAAATGAACAGACATCAAATCATGAACTTTGTTCTCTGGACTTCTTTTCTTTGATTTGGAAGGGAAATCAGGTGCAGCTCTGGGTAAGTAAGTTGGGCAGTGGGGCCTCAGGTGGCTGTGAATCTCAGGAAGCATCCCCTGACAGCCCAGTCCTCTTCCTGGTAGCCTGCTGGGGTAAGGCAGCTGTGCCCTGTGTTGCAGATCCCAGAGCAGGGGTAAAACTGGGGCTTCCAAGAGTGAGGAGTTGGTGAGACACCTGGTGCCTGCTTGGGAAAGCTCCAGCTGCCCTTCACTTCTCTGTGCCTCCCTGACAGTGCCATTGGATATCCAACCACAGGCTGCACCTCACTGAGGACGGGTGCAGGGAGCAGCTGTGGGTGGTGGTGCCTACCTGGTAGAGACCTTCATTCCCTTTGCCACGCCGCCTCTGCTGCTTTGGGAAAATAAAACAAGCATAGGTTGATTAATGGGTGCTCTCCTGATTATGCAAAAAGAAAGAAGCCCCCGAGTTCCCCCATCTTCTGCTGAGGGCGTACAGGATGTACCAGCTGTGCTTGGCCTGGACTCTGCTCTGCACAGGAAAGCACCTGGTAAGTCTGGACCAGCCCAGACATGCTGCAAGGGCTGTTAAGGAGAAAATAGAGAGGACAGGAAACAAAAGTAAATTGTTTTGGTTTGCTGATGTATTTTCCTGTCATCCTGTTAGAATGTTGCTGTTTCTTTGATTCACTGTATGTATAGAGATTTGGCAGCATTCCTGTAGACACTGATTATTTAGTAATAGATTGTATCACAAGTGTGTCGAGGAGTAGTGCTTGTTATAGTTAAAATTGCAGCAACCTATTAAGTGATCATATATTTGGAATAGGACAAGGCCTTTGGTGTTCTTGTCCCTCCAGAAACAGAAACATTCAAAAAACATGGTGCAGCTTTATGGCCCCATAGCTCATAGACAGAGTTTGACTCTGGCAGAGGGGCATTAGAATAAAAAAAGGGAAGAGATTAAATGTTGGTGTTGCTTCAGCATTTCTCAGCACTAAACTTTGTTTTGAAATGCCCCTTTTTTCATGTGTCAGAAGGAAATGAAAGGTTATATATATATATATGACATTTTGACATAAAATAGAACCTGTGTAGGTCAGAGCAATTTTTCATTTTGCCATAAACAAGTGTCCCCAGATGGTTTGTTTTTGACACAAGCCCCCCTCCCCCAGCAGTTTGTGCACAGAGCTAAAACTCCCTTTGCTGTAGTTGGAGACATGACTGATGTGTGCCTTCTTGCACATTTGAGAGCAGAGCTGTGGGAAGGAGAATGTTTCCCCTATTCCTTGTCTGCAGTCAGGCACAAGGAGGGGCTGGCACTTGCTCTCCTCATCCTGGAACACCAGCCAGCCTTGGCAGCCCGTGGAGGGAAACCATAACCCTGCAGCTCTGAATTGCCCTGGAGGAACGTGCTCCAGAACCTTTCAGTGCTGCTGGACCAGTGCAGCACTTGACACCAGACCTTCCTTGAGCTGTTTCTCACCCATCTCATGCCCTCTGCCTCCTCAGCCAGGGCAGCCATCAGGGGTTTTCTGCCCAAAAGCTGAAATGTTTTCTGTTGCCAAGTTTTCACCAGGAAGGAAAGTAAGACTCACCTCTCCCTTCATTCCAATCTCACTGTATGCCTCACCCATCTTGTCCTTCTGCAGTGACTGCAGGCAGAGAGGGGGAAAGAGTCAGTGTGTCAGTAGAAAAGCCAAGGCAGCCCCTGGGTGGCCACACTGAGAGCCAGCTGCTATCAGGGTGTCTGATTCAGTAACAGTGGAGCTCTTGGAAATGAGCTCATTTCTCAAGCACTGAAGACCCAGAAAGACCCAAGTTAAGACAGGAGAATTAACATTCCTGTACCTGTGCTTTGGAGCACAGACCACCCCATTTAGCCAGAGTCAAATAACTCAATCAAGACTTTCCTAAGCAGCCCCTCTTAGGTGCACTGGCATTTGGCCTTTGCCAGAGAGCAGTCACAGGGGCTGGAGACCATGCACAGAAAACACTGCAGCAGGGATCACAGGGGATGAGGGTTAGTCACTAGCTTTAGGCATTAGCAGGTGTCTTGATCCAAGTTCTTTCCCACACCTCCCAAGGCAGTGTTTTTCTCCTATCACACAGAAATGAGCTGAAATTTTCTGGCAGAAACTAAGGAGTTGGAGAGAGGTGTTGGGTGGAAAGGAAGAGAACCCTTTAAAAGCAGCTGTTGAGTTTTGACCCAAAGCTGAAATTGGGTAGAGGGGGGAAAAGTCTCCTATGAAACAGAATCTCCTGTTCCCAGCCATCCCTCTCTCTCTCTCCCTCCAGAATGCTCTACTCACAGTGTAGACAGTGTCCTGAGGGTTCTTTCTTCTTTGCTGTAAAACAAAATAAAGAAGTTGCCCATACATTGCACTTCCAGCATCCCCCACCACCTTGTACGTGCTTGCGCATTTGCTCCATGGCACAGCTGTGGCTCTAGGGACTTTCCCTGCCCATTCCAGTCCATCCTGCCTCCACCCATAAGGCTCTGTTCAGACAACTTGTTCTCTAGAAAATTAATTTAACAATTGGGAAAACTTAGTTCTTCTCTGCTCACTCGCTACAGCTGTCACCTGCTGATGCAGGAGGTTTTCCCTCCCTTTTCCTTTGAAAGCGATGGGCTCTGCAGCAGAAAGAGTTGTTTTGGCTGCTGCTCTGTTTTGTGGGCGCTTGTTTGTTGGCATCAGACGCAGCGAGCTCTGTGAAACACCCACCGCTGCCGGGCCTCCTCCGCATCCGCCCCGGGCCCGGGTGTCACTTCCCACCCCGGCTGGCTGCGAGCTCCCAGCCGAGCGAGGGGGGCAGAGATCAAAGGGGAGGGAGAGGTTCACTGCTGTCCCCCCGCGCCGCCCGAGTTACGACACAGATCGCGTCGTTCCCTGCCCGGGAAGGCGCTCGGGAGGCTGCCCGTGCGAGCAGCGCTGAGACACGGCGTGGGAGGCACCAGATCAAAGGGCAGAGGTGCGCATGGGGGAGGAGGTTACCTGGTGTCTCCCGCCCAGCTCGGGGTCTGTTCCTCGCTTTCCTCCCAGAACATCGTAATCGTCTCTGTGCGCACGAGAGAGTTTCTGAAACAGGAGAGCAAAAGCAGTGGATAGACACCGTGATAATGAGGTAATAGACCCTGACGTAACACAGGAAAGGAAGGGAACCCAGCTCGGTTCACAAGGGCTGTAACTGAACTAGAAATTATTTTTACTCCCTAAACGCAACTGTCAACAAAAAGTCTACATCTAAGCCATGGAAACGACACAAAACTGCAAGCTGTTGCATCAAGAACCTTTCCTAAGTGGAAATGAGTTGAAAACTAGAGAGCATGAAGGGGAAGGACTCTGACTTTCATGTTTTCTCTCCCACTGAGAGTGAAGATCCATAAGCTTCGCTTTTCTTGCAGAGCAGCTCATCTAAATTTGCATCAAGCCACTACAGAAATTTTATGCCCAACAGAGTTCTTAGCTGGGAAAGGTTACCTTGGACAAGGGCAAAGGAGAGATTTCAGGTCAGAATAGCACAGCTGACAGAGTGTCAGCTACCTGAAAGGTGACAGGCCACACTTAAACTGAAAAGAAATTGCATTAGTGTTCATACATTACAGAGTTAAACAGAACTCATCACAGGATGTGGCTATGGTCAAAAGCGTGAGGAAAAAAAAATTAAAAGACAACTAGACATAGCAAAAATAGCTAAGAGTTTAATGCTGCCATGAGTGAGCAATTTAGTGAGGAGGGACAGGCAGCATCTTGTCTGTCCTCTTTCATTGCCTAAAGATGCTGCCCATGCTCAGGGCACAGGACAAGGTACATCTCCGGTATGATCTGGTACAACAGGACTGCTGTGGGGCAACAGGAAAGCTTGGGAATGGAGGCACAGCGCCTGTGGTGGCTCAGGCTCCACACACTTGGCAATGTAAGAGCTGCAGGTGCCCAAAGTCAGCTCCACGGCATTCCTTGGCATGTGCCCTTTGCCCAGCCCGCATCAAACAGCAGCAGCAGCAGGGGCAGTGGCTGCACACACGCACCCAGGGGTCTCCCAGGCCTGTTTGTTCCATGGGGCAGCACAACAAACAGCCTGGGCTCCTGCCAACCTTCAGCTCAGTAGGTCAAATCAGGAGCCTACAGCCCAAAGACCTCTCTAGCGTCTGGCCAGAGTGGTGACACCAGAAGCTGCCCCTGCGAGGTTTTACCTTTCCTCCTTACAGCTGCCATGCTGCACACATGTACAGCCTACTCATTAGCTGGCTCATCCAAAGTTCTTCTGACCAGCAGGCAATTCACTGTCTCTGAGTGCCCCAAAAGGTCTGTCTGGATGATGGATTAAAAAACAAAGACCAGCAGTTACTCACGTTGTACACGTCATCCTGGCCTGGTCGCAGCTGTGGTTCAGAGGCCCGGCTGAGCTGGAAGAGAGACCATTCCATGAGCAGAGAGACAGTGGCTCCCTTTAGTCCTTTCACTCCCTCTCTCCTACTCTCATTAGAAACAGGGCAACCCACCAGCAGCCCCCTGTGGGGCTACAGGCCGTGCAAACCACTGCTGCAGCGGCACTTTTACCCACACACCAGCCTGCTCTCAGCAGCCAAGTCATTTTACTTCACATAATACCAGCTCACAAACATCTGAGTTTGTTCCCTACACACCTGCCCTCCTCAGATGTTGTCTCTCCATTCTCTTCCTGTCATAACCCTGTGCTATCACAAGTTGATCCATCAGGTTATAAAATCACAGCCTGTGTTAAGCAAAACTGGGTATCTGGGGCTGCTAATGAGCAAAAACCATCCCTGGGACCCCGGTTCTCCAGCTGCCTGCAAAGTTTCTGGGCTTCCTGCAGGGAATCCCTGCACCTCAGGAACAGTACTTGGCTTGCAGGGCTCTGGTGCCACCACAGTAGTTTGGTGTGAGTGGCAGCTAACACAGAGGTAAAGGATTATCCCTTCTGTAGCTACTCTTTGGCTCAGAGGCTCAGAGGCTCACAGTATTTATGAACAATCAATTGCTAAGCCAAAATTTCAGGTTAAAAGGGGCAATCTTGGGTCAATGAGAGCAGCTACTTTGTGTTCTTGTCTTTAAAAAAAACCCTGTCAAACTACATTCTGTATTGATTTAGCCTTCTTGAGTTATTATCACGTTAAATTCTTTATTAAAAGTAACCTTCTAGCTAGGTCTATATTTAGGCATAGAATCACGTTTATAGCAATTACACAATTCCTCTCCTGTGGTTGTTTGGGTTATGTTGTTTGCATCATCACACTCATAGCATCAAAGATGTCTGAATTATTGAGACATTTTAATACATCCTTCACAAACTTGGCATTTACCCCAAATTTCCTATATATTCCCTCCTCTCTTTCTGATGACAAAGCAGGAGAAAAAAAAAACACATCACTCTTGATCAGTCATTTCCCATCTACAAAATCCAGAATCTCTGATGCATCCATAAGTATAGCATCAAAACACTCTCATATACTCTTCCCCCCCCTCCATTCATGAATCTTTGGAAAGAACTTTCCCAGATTGCTCAAGTGGACACCAGAAACGGGGGGGG
>VZTE01000845.1:1803154-1852144 GCA_013397775.1 Eulacestoma nigropectus | reverse complement strand
AAAGAAAATGAAAGAATAAAAAAGTCCCATTCTAAGAGATCGTTCCTCTCCACTCTCACTTTCCAGCCCAGCCCAACTATTTTACACCACCAAAGCCAAATCCAAATGCATCTGTGTTTGGTTAGACTGACCTTTGCCTTCACAAAAAGGGCTGTCATCACCACTGCATAAATGAAGAGGAATCCATCCAGCATGTAGCAGAGCCTGGGATCTGTGAGGCCAAGAACTGATGCAGCATCTGTACCAAAATATCAGATACATCAGCAAACGAGGTCATTTGTGTCACCAGGTGCTTGGCAGCATAAATGTGGCAGTGCTGCATAGCACTTCATGGAAAAATAATAGCCAGTGTGAGGGCAACACTGCCCCTTTGCAAAGGAGGTGGAACTCTGAATGTAAGAATTATAGGATTAAGCTGGTCAAAAAGGATCACAGCAAGTCCAGCCTTGTCTCTAAACAGGTTCAGTTAAACCAGACTGTCGAGGACCTCAGCCAGCTGAGAGTATCTCCATGGACAGAAATGTTAGCAAACTCCCCCAACCAACACAGGACATTTATTTTCTGGGAAAACCCAGCAGCATTTCCTTCAGAGATTCATGACTGGGCCTAGTTAAGGCTTCCTTCATCAACCAATACCTGAGAGACAATAAATCTGTTTCAACAAAATTTTAGGGGAGGGCTTCTCAATTCTGCATTAAATGTAAAGAAAGATTGACACCATCAAATCCAGTGGCAGACCCAGGCTGAAATCACTACTCTCTTTTGAAGACTCTGAAGATGCATCTCTCATATTCCAGGTTACATGTTCTCTGTGAGGGTTCTTTTGGGCCCCCAGTTTGTGAATGCTGGACACTGTTAATGGTGAGAAGGGAGCTACAGGTAGGAGAGACAGACTTTTTAGCCCCAGACATCAGGACACATCCATAAAGACAGCTATGAGACACCCTGATGCGCTTTCTGGTTGGGAGGAAGGCTGTAAACCTGAATCTCTGCACAGGAGAGATTGGCTTGGGTGGCCCTCCCACGGAAGATTTTTAATTTTTATTTCATAGAATCATAGAAAAAAATCATTTCCATGTTGAAAGGGGATCTCAAGGACCATCCTGCCCAGCTGTTCCTGGCAAAAGCACAGTCTAGAAAATATGGCTCAGCACACTGTCCAGATGGATCCTAAAAGGTGTCCAGTGTTGGGGAATCCACCACTTGCTCCTGATGAGATTATTGCAATAGTTAATTGTTCTCATTGTGAAAAATTGTCCTCTTGTGTCCAATAGAAATTGCTCCAGGAGTAACTTGTACCCATTGTCCCTCATGTTTTCCACGCGACTCCTTCTAAAAAGGGAGTCTCCATCTTCTTTTCAGCCACTATTTAAATATTTATACACTGACCACATCCAGTAGGACACCTTAATATTTTTGGGTTCCAGCAGATAAACCTGATAAAACTGCCCCTGTATCAGTTCATAAAGACGTAGAAAGTTCACAAAGTACAGCTAAAAAAAGCAAAGGCTAAGTAACTATAGATCCAATGTGCAGCTCCAGGTCCAGCCCCCAAGGAAAAGCTGTATTGCACAGTTATATAAAAAACAAAACAAAACAAACACCTTAAAATTAATCTGAGTTGTGCTTTGTGCAGATTTGGAGGGAGCTCAAAAGAGAAAGACAAAAATTATCAGTAAACTGCAAAGCCCTTCGATGAAGATAAACAATCACTGCTCCCACTGATAGCCTCACACAGCCAGAAAAAAATTCCAAAGAGTAGATTTGCTTGTTTGAACGAGGAGTTCACATTCATTTTTTTTTTTTTAAATAATGCATTTAGAAACAAATCCATGGAAATAAATTGAGATCCTAGATGGTTTTCCTTCTTCCCCCCTCTTTTTCTATCATTTAGAAAATATAGTTCAAAGCACTTTATAAACAATATCCTTCACTGCATTTCCTCTGGACTATAATATTTCATATATATGGGGTAAATAGAGACAGAGAGATTGTTATTTGCCCAACATTGTATATTAAACCAAAAAACAAGCTGAGATTACCTTCCCAGATCTTTTGTTCTAAACAGTTCACAGGACAATATTTTACACCAGCCTGGAGGCATCTGAGATGCTGCTGAAGACAGCATTTTTGGGTACTCTTTGGGTATCCTGGCCCTGAATCCCCTCTTCTTGTACCAAAGCCAGACACGTTCATACAATCATCTCAAGTCCAGTATTTCTCCAGCATTAATAAAATCCCCAGACCAGGAGGAGCTGAAGCAGGAGATGTAGAGGACTGTGGAGGAGATGTCAAGAGTGCGGGAGATTTAGCTGTGGCTCTGTGCCAACCATGGTTAACCTTGGCTGACTCTGCAGAGCCAACCAAGCGCCCACATGGTACTTATCTGGGGCAGCCTGGCCTCCAGTATCCAAGTAATAGATTAAAGCTGTTCAGTGAGGGAAAGCCTGCTACTCTGGCTGTGATTGTTCCTGGAAAAACATGTTTTGAGACAATGAGAAAGTCCAATGTTTAGACAAAACCCAAACAATAAAATGAATGGAATTATTAGGGTGGGAAAAGACCTCTGATATCATTAAGTTCAACCTTTGGCCAAATACCACCATGTCCACTAAATCATACTGTGAAATGTCACATCTACTCATTTTTTGAACACTTCCAGGGATGGTGACTCCACCATTTCCCTGGGGAGCCTATTTCAGTGCTTAACCACTCTTTCAGTGAAGAATATTTTCCTAATATCCAACCTGAACCTTCTCTGGTGCAGCTTGAAGTTACTTTTTGTCCTATCTGTTAGTTTGTGTCATTTCCTTCCTTAATACATTTGACTTCTGTGTTCTTAACAAAACAAAACAAAACGTACAAAGCCCTTTCTAAAATAATAACCTTTGCAACAGGTTTCTGGTTTAGAAAGTGAGAGAGAGAGAAAGAACGTACAAAGCCTATTGAAGCAAAGGTCAAAGAGATAGGAAGCACAATGAACAAGTGGCAATTAAAGCAGTTACCATCCATTCAGGTGAACAGGACCAGTTTAGGTTTTTAAATTGCTAGAGGAGGGGTTACTGCCTCTTCAAAACAGAAGACCGGTCTCCTAGACACCACCAAAATGTACTTTCTCTCCCTCATCAGCCATGGTCTGGGGGCTGAGGTCAAAGTCACAGGGGACGAGCTGATGATGGCAGCTGGGCAGAGCCAAATACGCCAGGCCTGAGGGAGCAGTCACACTCAGCTGCCTCACATGGAGCAAAGCACAAAAGTAAAAACATAGCAAAGCACAAACAGTAAATATTTCACTGATGATTCCCACTCTGTCAACCTCACAGGTTACCCAGTGCCTACTGGGAGTTGCACAGCATCTTTCCAATGTTCACATATCAGTGTACTACCAGGCCAGATTTCAGCAGTCCAGTGAAATACAGCAGCATTTTAAAGCAAGATGTCCCAGTAAAGGCAGGGGCATGGCCAGTGTCAGGCCCCAGGCCAGTGGGGAAGGCAGGTACATGGCACTGTAAATGATGGCAAACTCACAGCTTAAATGTGCCTCAGACAAACAGCACCTCTCTCTCCAGGAATCCAAAAGGAGCTGAGGCACAAGTCGAGGCCTAGGTGTGATGCCTTAGGTTCTGGCTTTTATATTTTTAAATCCTGTACTGCCTGGTGTGGAACTCTGAAGTTTCTTGGAGCCTGTTGGCTGCTGCTCTCTTATGCCAGATAGACATAACAAAGCCTCTCTGAGCTTGTTCAAGAACACTTAGACTGTCCTAGGCCCAAAAGGTGTAAACCAGGGCCTCTGGAGAGGTGGAGAAATTGAAGAAATTACATCATTAGCTAAAGTTTTAATTGGTGTATTCATGCTTAAATGCAAATGAACCAAACCTATAAAAGTGTGAAGAACTCGTGACTCGTCATCCATCTTGGGGTCCAGCTTGGATGTAGCCTTTGGCTCCCCAGGGTGCACCTTTGAAGGCCTTTCAAATAAATATCCACCTTTATTCCCTTGCTCCTGTCTAGTCTCTGTTTCTAGGTAGCCCAATAAGGCATCAGGTACACAAATACACAAGGGCTCAAAGATGAGGTAAGAGCAGTGATCTTGCTCGAGAGGGAAGCAAGCTCTGAAGGAATAACAATTAGAAAGTTGGCACTTACGCTCACGTCACGCTCCCGTGCAAGCAGCTTCACAGTTACATCGCCCACTGCAGGGCAGGGGGACATTCACTGAGACACCACCAGGATGTGAGGGCAAACAGGAATAAACTGTGCATGTGGTAAGTACCTTTTAGTTCTAGGAGCTTGTACAGGAGATGCTCCAGAAAGCTTTGTACAGGGAGCTGGGTAGGGACTGACAGAACTGAGAGGAGACAGTCACTAAGTAGAGCCCTGCCCAGGCTGCCAGCCCTTCTCAATCCCAATTACCTTCACCTGGAACTCTTTCCCCAGCTGTGCTTCTGCTGCCAAATTTCTTCCCAGCACCTCCTCCTTCCAAAGCCTGGACTTTTGTTCCCCTCCTCTTTTCTGCTCCCACCCAGGAACGCAGCCCTGCTCTTCTCTGTGCCTGGGCTCTCTCTCCTGCTGCTGGTCCCTGCATTCCCACATCGGGACCCGAGGCTGGCATCTCCCTCATCCTGCTCCACACTCACACCCCCAAAGCAGCTCTGCCAGCACCTCTACAACAACCCCCTGCGGCCTTTTACTTTCTGAAGTATGGGGCGAAAAAAAAAAAAAAAAAAGAAAAAAAATAGAAAAAAAAGGCAGTTCAGAACTGCTGCGGACAAGCAAGCGAGAAAAAAGCCTTTAGCAAGAGCCCAAGAGCAGCCCCAGGAGCTGAGGGAGAGGAAGCCTGGGGGCCAGAGAGGGAGGCTGTGCTGTGGGCGACCGCCTCAAGAGCCCTGCGTGGTTTCATAGAGGGTTTCACCAGCACCAGCTCTCCTGCACAGGGCAGCAAGCGAAGCTTCAGCCACCTGCCCATACTGCCAGCTGTCCCCCTGCTCCAGACCTGGAGAGAGCCAGGGAGTCCCAGAACCCACATCCAGACACAGTCGTCCTGCTCCAAAACACGACATGAGGGAGGGATGCTGCACACCAAAGCTGGCTGCGGTCCAATCCACAGGGCTGGCCCAATGCAGCCAGTACCAATGGGGATCAGCTGAAGTGAATCACTGGAACATGGTCTGGACCTTTGAAGCATGCCAGCACATTTCTTTTTAATAGGATTTTCCTCCTCCTGTGATTTTAGTGTGCATCTGGATTGGGTTAGACCATGATTCCTGATAATAGTTTGAGAAATACAGACTGTAAAAGCTGAATTACTTGTAAATCCAGATCAAATCTGTCCACCATAAAATTTTTTCTCTCCCATGGCCCTTATTAAGTGATTCATTTAAGAGTTTTACTTCTAGGGGTTACCAAAATTCAGTAACACAGCTGTAAATGAAGCGTTTTATCTTCCTGGAAACCGAGTTTCTCAGTGAAGCCCATGAAAACCAATCCCAGCACAAGAGATTTATTGCTGCAACTGTGGTTACATACAAAGGTGTTTAAAGGCAGATCCTGTAGGGCCTTCTCCCAACAGCCCAGAGCTGCCACAGCTGCTTGCTGGGGCAAAGCAGGCAGCTTTCCTCAGACACCACCATCTCCCACCAGCAGTGATCCCTGCAACTCTGGATTGTTGCATGCATTCACTTCACTTCTACCCCATATCATGCAAGAGCCTCTTGCTGCACGTTTGTTTTTCCAGACCTGTGTGGGGACAGAATTCCACAGCTGCAGGTGCCACTGCCACACCACACATCAGGCACCCGCCAGACTCTTCTCTCTGGAGGTTGACAGCAGGGACATGCTGGGTGTGATGGGTCTTGCCTCACTGCTGCTGTCTGAGAGCAAGATTCTGAACCTAAGAGAGCTCGCTGGGCTCAGGGCAGGATGAGGAGAGAGATGAGCACCCTGCATGGTGCTTCACTTCAAGTGTACACAGGCCTGCAGCTGAAAAGACAGCCCAGAGTAAATGCCTGGAAGTTAGCCAGCTAAAATCATTACAGATAATCCTGTTCATAAAGAATGTATCTATCATGGGATTTATTTATATTTATATATTTCCATGGGTTTTTTACTCATAGATCCAAACAACAAACCAACCTGTGGCCCTCCAAGACTGAAGAAGCAGAGGCCGAATCCTCCTTCGCTTGCAGAAGGCAGAGGCTCAATTAATTCGTCATCAATATTCCATCACGTATTTGTGAAACACAACATGGCCCAAAGCAAAGCTCGTGCCCATGAAGTTCAGCATTAGAGTTCGTTGTCAGAGGAAACTGCTGATGTGATCAGGATTCGGGTTACAAGATCAGATGTTAGGCAGCCCAAAAAATTACATTTAAAAAGGAAAGTATTTTAGGTCACTAACTTCCACTTTTTTACACCAATGAATGTTAGCCCAATGGAAAGTCATGTTAAGGTGCTTTAGGATTCTTGTGAGCCCTTCATACTCCTTTCAGGATCCCTTTCAGGGAGGCAGTATCATAAAGTTCAAATAATTCAAGTTTCCCTCTGATTTATTTGGAAGAAATAGATTGAAAAGACAGAAAATACTATAATGCCACAAAGGGTTAAAATATTAGTGTTCCCGCCCACGGCAGGGGGTTTGGAACTAGATAATCTTCAAGGTCCCTTCCAACCCAAACTTTTCTATGATTCTATGATTTTTTTTAGCACATTATGGAATAAAGACTCCAATAAAAAGTCCAGGGTACTTTAACAGGAGCAAGACAAGTAAGATCTCCAACAGCTATTTGATGTGGGAAGAGGAAACGTGCAGAAAACAATAAATGATCTACCTTTTCAGTCTGAACATGAAGAAGATTAATTTTGACTATATAATTAAATATGGCAGTCTTTCACCCTCCAAATCCTTCCAGAGCCTCGTCAGAAACAGAAAGGAGGGGAGTGCCTTGCTCATCTCTGGAAGGGGACTCCTTGCTTCATCAAAACAGTCAGTCATTCTCAGAAAAAGCAACTGCTTTCACTTCTCAGTTTAGCAAGGACTGGGTGCAAAGGGCTTTCCTGAAGCAAGCCTGATGTTGCCTCCTAGAGACAGCAAACCATGCACAGGGCAGCTGCAGACATGGATATCCAACAAGATGGGCTGACAGATGCAAGCTGTGCAGCTCTTTCAGCTTTTGTAGGGGGTTTAGATCAGGCACAAGTGCTTTTACTAGACCCATCTTTATCAGGGATAGCAAAAGTTTAATCTAGTTAATGCAAAAGGTGTTCCCTGCTGTAAATTTTCTATGGTCTAATTGAATCTGGTGTTAAGTGTACAAAGAGGGAAGAATTATTATTCAAATGCTTCTGCATCACTTAGCCTCTCCCTTGCCCTACCAACTCTGTCCCACAGCAGTAACTCACCCCAGACTGATTTACTATCAGGTGGCCTTTTCATGTTCAGCCCCTACAACCCCGTGCACATGATGGAGGACTCCATAAAAGAATTCAGCCTCCATGTCTCCCCAGGAATCCCAAAGAGACTTCACACGGCAAGGCTGAAGGAAGAGACACTGAGTCAGGCACAAGATGCTGCTGATCACAATCAGATGTGTTTCTCTGTTCAGTGAGCGCCTCACAGACGTGGCAGACATTTCCCTAAGCTCTTAATAAATTATAGCATTTTTAAGTCAGACTTTACAGCTAGCTCACTGCCATGGCTCCAGTTATCAAACGTACTGATAACATAAATAACAATTCCCAACCAGGCATCCCCACTCCCTTTTATTCAAGTTTCAGACTTCCAAAAGGCATTAAGCTTATGGGGGCTATCACTACTGGTGGGAAATGGCTTTCTACTAGCTGGGTAATAAAGTAATAGAAATATCCATGAACAAAATATTCAGAGTCAGTCAGTGCATTTTTTTCTTGTCTCAGTGCAGGGAGGGACTACTCTGATTTCACAGCTTGTGTTAAACTGAGTGCAGAGATGCACAGGCCCAGCAAGAACCTCACCAGGGCTGTTCTGCCTCAGACTGAGCTTAATTGCAACTCCCTTGATTTGCTGCAAGTAGAGAAGTAAAAAATCTCTCACAAGAACACAAGCTAAGGGTGGAGGTGCTGGAGGGAGAATTGCAGCTACAAGGCCATTTACAGAGAAGTCAGCCCACCAGCAATACCTTCCCTTGCAGCCAACATGGACCAAAGCTGGGACAATTACAGGAGCCATCCATGATATATGGTCAAAGCAATGCCTGCACACTCATCAGAGCGAATCCTACTGGAATCAAACCAGGAATTTTTTCCTTTTTCTGAGACCACTTTCCAGCTAAACTCACCGACAGCACCAGATCTAACCAGTGCCAAAAGAGCCAGAGTCGGGAAGGACACCAAACCCCCAATAATGAAGGCCATCCACTTTTTTAGGTTAAGTCCAGAACAACATTTTTCAAAACCCAGGTCTTGTAGCTGTCATTCAAGACTTTTAAAATTTCTCATACAATGTTTTTCAGCAGATAAATGACTGAATCATAGGGAAGGTAGACACACAAGGTACAAAAGTGATGAAAAGGCTGCAAGATTTACTTTAGCAGGACAACTAGGAGCAGACTATTTCAAGGCTAGCAAAGCCTCAAGATGTTTTCCTTGCAACATCCACTTGCAGTGAGGCTCCTGGGGGCAAAGAAATTCCTAGTGAAGCTTGGTGTCAAGCAGGGAAATAGTTAAACGATCTGCAGAGGCAGTGGCTCGGGTTCTCAGGCAGGAAGGAGGTTACACCGGCCCCAACGGCTGAGGCTCTAAACGCTGCAGTAGCTGCACATACTGGGAGGGAGAGGTTTCAGAGCAGTCCTCTGCCACTGACCCACTTAGTGGAGAGACGTGTGTGTCATGTCCTGCCTCTGTCAGAAGATGCACAGGCAAAAAAATCCCTCCTGTGCAACAGCAAGTTATGTACAGAGTAAAGAGAAAGGGTGATTAAGGATTTGGGTTAATATTTTTCTATTTGGGTGTGTATTTTTCTTGCAGCATTGCTCACCAAAGCTTAGCAATAATGATATTAAGACCACTGGGGAATATTCCACTCTGAAAACAGCACATGAAGCATTTCACAGGCCTCATAGAAAAAGAGCCAATGTCTGAGCTATCACAAAATGGAAATACCACAACAAACCTCACCTGGGTCCTCAATGGACTCCTTCAGCAAAGGGTCTCAGAACAAATCCTAACTCCAGGGACCCTCACAAATTCCACTTTAAAAAGAAGGAATTTCTTCTTCCACCTCCAAAATACTCTTCCTCTGACTTGGAAGCATTCACATTTTCCCAGCATGTAGCAACTATGCAGCTAAAATTTTATGGCAAAGCAAAGCACTGCTGAAGAGAAAGGGCTTTGGTCATGGATCTGTAAATGGGGCACGGCTTTATTTATCCCTGTTAGCACCTCACTGCTGAGGCCCGTGCTCCTCTGTCGGGTGACAGAACTGTGGCTGGTACATCTCCACTGCTACATTTTGTTACGAGCCACCTGAGGGACTACACCCACAACTTTAGGAAACCTTATCTCAGATGGCATTACAGGATAAGGGGAGAAAAAAAGGTGCCGTATTTTGAAACACATCTTCTCATACATAGGTAGGAAATGGCAAAAATGAAGAGCATATATATAAATTTTGGCTGAATGAAAGACTGTTAAAAATCAATACATTCTTGTGTGGGGTGGGAGAAATAGGAGGAAAGAATTTCCTTATCATTGATGATTTTATGTAACACCTTTATTTCACCAACTATAAGAAAAGTAATACATTAACTGTCAAAAACACTGAAGTGCTCTCAAAAGCTCAGGCACTGGAAGCTGGTACTTTCTTAATTGCTTCTCTATAGAAACAGACTTGTAGGGAAAAAAACCCAAAAACCCAAGGAAAAGGACCCCCATCTCCCATCACAAAGAAAATTTCCTGTTTATTTACACTATGAGTTCAAATCATTCTATGGCAGTATTTGCAACTGAGATGAAGTAATTAGGATTTACACACTGCATGCAACTAGTATTAAAATTTATCAAGTTAATTCCATTAATCAATTGGGAATGCATTGAAAATCTGGAAAGGTGAGCTATCATGAGTAATTTAAATTAGTTTCATCCACAGCACTAAATTTACTCTATTGTTTTTTCTTCAGGATTTTTCAAGAAAAGATTTTCCAGAAATTTAGCAAAGAGAAATCTTTTTCTGTTGCTTATGACTAGATTTAGTTTAGTTTTGTTTTCCTGGAGGAATGGCACACCTATTTCAGAAGATTTAGATCCCTTGTATTTATTCTTTCCATCTTAACGTAGACAAGCAGCTCTCAGCCACTTACCAGATATATTTTACAGAACAATTCAGTTCATATCTTCAAGTTGCAGAGCACCTATCTGGAGCAGCCACTTGAGATGGGATATTATGTTGTCTTTGATTTTTCTCACTCCAACTAATTTTGTAAGTGTAGAATCATGCACTTTCACTAGCACTGCACTCATCTAATTGCTTGTCAGCCTCATAAAACATGTTCAAGGTCTTTAATACTGCTTCTAAAATGGATGAAAATTTCGAAATTATGTTTACTTTAAACACCCTCTCTCTCCCACAGAAAGCCATATTGGGAAGCCTCTGGGATGCGCAGAGAGATAAAAAGGCTGCATGGAAACTGTACTTGTTTACTTTCTGTGTGCAGCTGAGATGGATTTAGAATGCAAAGGAAATTTATATGAGCTCCATTTTTCATAGCACTGGGAGCTTAGGTAAGCTTTATTGAAAGCACAGTTTGGGAAAGTGCAGCCACAGAACTGTTGGATGAGGTGAAAAATTGCCAAGTGATCAAATGCCCACAGAAAATAAATTTTCTCCTAAATGTGAAAAGGATCCTTAACGTTTAATTTACTTTTTGTACTCTCTAAGAAAAATCTTTCTTCTACTTCTATCCACTACAATTTCTCCTTGCCACAGAACCCTCTATTGTGTATTGTACTACCTAAAATACGTAACACAACGCTGGGCTGCCCAGATAACGCATGGGCTTGTACAGGACAAAACATTCTCCTCCCTTAATACAAATGCTTTTCTGGGATTAGTTTTGATTAATCCATAATTCATTCACATCTGGACTTAGTGTATATTCCTAATAGGACAGAGGGGAAGAGGGAAGGTACCTGGGACCTACTTTGTGGTGCTTTGCGGTGGCCTGATCTGTACCTCCGGGAGTTTCTGGCATGTGCAAGCCCAGAATTAATCCCATTAAGCAAAGTGTTATCCCACAGAATTAGCCATTAGATGTGCATTAATTATTTCAATCCATCCCTTGACATCTACTTGGAGAAGCTGCCCTGTTTTTACAGACAAAAAAGTGAAGCTACCGGAGCCGATAGCACTCGGGAGGATTGTGTTGGGGTTTATCACATCCAAACGGAGGAAGAAACGCAAGCGATCGTAAACAAATGTCCCGGTTCTCTTCCCAGTAAAGACCAGATTCCAAAATGGGTGAATTCATTCCCCACACCATTGATTTCAAGTTAGCACAGACCATTTAATTCAATGAGAACAGGTTTGGCCCCAAGGCTGACACACAGGCACACCTTCAAAGATGCACAAGAAACAGGGAGTGAGCGTCAATAACTAAAATATAAATGCAAATGGTTTTTCTAATGCAATATTCATTATACAATAAATCTTTACTCAGTGTAAAAAATTCAAGTTTGGAGAGCGTGACCCTACACAATTTTTTTCCTGGAAAATAAATCTCTTCGTTACTCTTTAAATTCTCTGTATTCTACCCTGCTTTCCGAGTAACCTGAGAGTTTCTTCTTCTGCAATTCATTTTCACATGCCTACACATCAGAAGTCAGCAGAAAAAAAATTGCCTCTGAACCGTTCAATTTAAACAGTTTTATTTTTCTAGAAATATATGCCAAAGCTCTATTTCTATTTTATCCACAAAAATTAGCAGTGGTTTACTCCAAGTCCATTGCAAGAGCTACATTAGAATGATTTACTACAAGGCAAAAAAGCAGGAAGGACCGGATGGTTCAGCTCATTGCACGGCACCAAATATGTGTATTTCACTCTCCAAACATTTCGGCATTTCCACTGAAGAAGAGCACAGCACATGCACAAAATACAAAGGTCTAAGGAAAAAGTCTATGCACATGAAGCAAAAGAAGTCCGGCTTTGTAACCTGCTCTACCTGATACTGTTTAGAATATAAAACAGGTTCACCAAAAAAATGATGGAAAAATAAAATTGCTATGTATTTCTCCTGTCAGTCGATTTTCTACTTGGACATGACAAAAAAGTAATTTCCTAATAGATTCCATGCAGTCACCTGAAATTTATCGAACATGACGGCATCATGGTGGGTTTTTATCTAAATTAAATTACATAGAGATGTAGATACAGCTATAGAGCAAACATTGTTTTAATTAATTCATTCTGTTTCATAAAGGTGCATTTAATTTCTTATGCTGGAAAAAACAATGAATGAATTTTAAACAGAGAAATCATAAGCAAATCTGCATAGACCTTAGATAATTTTATTTTACCAAACTAGTGCCACAAGCCCCTTGAAGCCAAATTTCCCTGCTAGCAAGACCCATCCCCTCCTCCAGTGTCCCACTGTTAAATATCTCGGTCTTGTGAGTTTATGATCAGAAAGAAGTCCCTAAAAGAGAAAAAGTCTGACCAGCTGGGACAGAAAAAATCTGTTCAGTTATTTTATTACCACGCTAACAATTGGTGATCCAAACACCACGGTTTTAAGACATAATTTACAACAATAAAAGCAATGTTTCTTCTCTTTTCCCTGTCACGTTTCTAACACTATCATAATGGCAGCAGCATAAAAAGCAAAAAAATACTTATCAAATCCTATGCAAAATTATTATGTGCTTTTTAGAAGCAGCAATTGAATGACAGTTTTATGCTGCTATTTATAATCTAGGTAAAGCTAAATAAAGTACCACACTGAACATACTGCTTCACTTAAAATTCTCAGCTGACTACAACGCAGAAATACCCTCTTGGTGGGCTGTTCAGAGATTAGTATTTCTGCAGCTTTTAAGAGATTAAATTCCTCAGCTGGTTATGCTACCTGCAGAATAACCCGATATCAGACATTGGGCATAGTTAGAATTCATGCACAACCAATTTGTAATTCAAGACACAACTATATAATTTGGATTTTTAAAAATCATATTTCAAAGTTAGTTGTACTTTCATTTTTTAAGGTAGTGTCAGTAAATCATGTTTTAAAAACAAAATACAGTCTGCTATTAGAATTCCTCTTAGCAGATTACTGCAATTGGAGTGAAGGGAGTACATTTGTCTGTTTGCATACAGAATTGCTTCTAATCAGAAACATATTCTTCTTCTGCAAACTCAGAAAGATCAAGCTCTACTGGCTTAAATTTTACCATCCAGAAAGTTACCCAGCAGTGCTGAAATCAATAATAAAAACTCTAAATAAAGTTATTAACACATGTGGATCAACTTGCAAACTTCTTAACTCCCAGAAACCCTGACTGACTACTGATTTCTACAGAAATGTTTTGTGCTTATTCTGGTGTGGTGGAGTCTGATGGCACCAGCATTTTCATGGAAATAATGCACAGTCATTTTGCTCAATGACTACTCACTTTACAACTGAAGAAGCAAAATTGATATCCTTATTTTCAGTCAAAAATTGTCTTTTATTTTTATTACTGAGCAGAAGAGTAGAAGTGAAAGAAGCCAGTTCCACATGCTGCTTGCAATATTACAGAGAATTTGGCATTACTCTCCCAGTTGTTTTTGTCCAAGTTCCTCAAGTCACAAATGCACCACTAGGTCAAGAGAGAACCCCAGCAGTTTCTGCAAGACCATGCCTGACTTTATTTTAAAATATCCTTTTTAACCTTATTAGGTCATGGAATATAGGAAACAAAATCTATAGCACAATCATGATGATGATTATAAGGTGTTGAACTTGAATGATCCTACCTGCTGCACAGCTTCCTGAGCACTTGTCAAAAGGCCGGGAAAGTGCACTTTATACAGACAATCTTAATGGTGAGAAATGACAGAAAACAAAGTGATGTCATCAAATGATTTTCTATAGTTACCAGAGTGTTCAGCGTTGTCCTGTTTTTAAAACCACTCTGTGCTGTAAAAAGTTAGACAAAATAGGACATTAAGTACAAAAAAGTACTTGCAGTGTAATGGTGTTCTCAGTGCTGGTCAGGAAAGTTGAGGAAGGAACAGAAAACCCGGAGCCATGACATCAGCCAAGGACACTCTTTTAGGCTTGCTGCCCCCCCTGGGCATTGCACACCAGACACTCTCCAGGCTGGTTTTAATAATAGCTTTATAGCCACAGTTAAGGAGAGAATGACTGCTTTATTATCCTTTGCAGACAGATAAATCACATTTCTTACACCTACCCAACTGGCTCACCTCTGTGTTACAGCTTTCCATCCTGACCACTAATTGTCCTTTTATCAGGTTTTGTTAATGACCCACTTCTTTTTGTACAGACCACACTATAGATTCCCTATGACTTACCTTTGCCTTTCCTTTACATCCTAGATATGCTGTACTTCGATCAGAAAGGATCGGATCTGTGTTTCAGTGTGGACCATACAAATCAGAGCTTGATGCCACGCTCTCACAAAAACAAATGCATTTTCTCTCTCCAGCACCTTGCTGCTGCATCCCGGTGCAGCCCCAGAAAATCCCCCATCATTTACCACAGAGCAGCTGCACGAAACCAGCCAGGCCATTTCGGGAACTGCTCAGGAGCTGTTTGCCCAGCAGATCACCTGTGATTTTGGTTTGCTCTGGCCTGCCAAGGGGCAGGACATGGGCTCAGCAGAGCAGGGAGCCTGCTCCCCTCCAGCGCTGCACAAGTTGCTGCTCTGGGCCCAGTGCCACAACACAGGCTGGCTTCTTCTGTCACAAAGCTCCATCCTTTTTGTCTCTTGGGCCAGGTTAATATCACTAATCATGTTTATTTTTTTTACTATTCTTTTCCTTCAACCTTTCTTCCTTGTTCAAAACAACTGATGTCTGGGAGACCTTTGAATAATTTGAAAATCTGGCTACAAAGCTGATTATGAAATGGCTTGAACGTTTTTCACAGATTTCCCTGCTAAGAGATTCTCGGGGGCCGTGCTTGCCTGACAGCAACCACAAGATCCATGCCCACCGAGTCCCTTTCACTTATAAACTCTGGCGACGAAACAAAGCTCCTGGTCCCTCACTCACGCCCCGGCCCCCTCGAAGCCTCAAAGCAAGACGTGACGCTTCCCTTCGGCAGATACAGATCTACCCCCCACACACCACCCCCACAAACACACATCTGAGACTCTCCTGAGCTCAGACAGCCAGCAGCAGGTGCACCTGGGAAAGCACTTGCTCAGAGCTCCTCTAACTGAGACAAAAATTGTTACCTCAAAATCAAGTAAGCGTAGGAGCAGGCTTCATAATTTCAGGGCTCTTCAGCCTCCCTTTTTCTACAGCAGGAATAACAAAACACCAAACAAAAAAGAGCTTGACTTAAACAGGGCAACACCTTAAGTCTGGGTCACAGGCATCATCTTCCCAAACGTGGGACCTTAAGGGAACTAGGCAAGCAAGCAATCCTCTGAGAAACACATGAGCAGCCAGACAGGTGACCCCACGGATGCAAGAAGCAGCAGCAACATCTGGGATCAGTGTCCCACCTCTGCTCCGTGTCAGACCCTGCAGAAAGACTGCACGGGTTTTCAACCAACCAAAGAGTTGTCGCGCCAACCCCACTACACAGCTTGAGCAGGGACTGCTTTTCCTTTGAAGTACCTAGCTCCAAAGAAAGGCCCTTTGACACCCTCCAGGCAATACGTGTATGACACAATCTTATACACCAACACCTTTTTTTTTGAAGTTAAAGAGTGGTGATAAAGGTTGTTTGTTTGCTTTCAAAACGTGACTGTCTTTGGGGGAGTTACTGCATTCATCCATGAAATGGGACACGCGTGCAGAGCTCAGCAGAGAGGACCCAATGCCTCGACACAGAACGTCCTGCACGTCTGCTGCCTGAGCTGGACAATTTGACTCACAGCGCACCCTGGGAGCTTGGAGAAAAAAGTGAAAATCGACACTAAATAATCTTGTTTTGTAGTGCCATACTAAGGGTGCAACAGAGCAGTGTGAGTCCAAAGGCTGCCAGACAGGATAAGGCAGAAAGGGAAGGTGACAAGTTGTTTCTTATTCTTCTTCCTTTTTTTTTTTTTAAAGGCAAAATACCTTTTTTTTTTTTTTTTTCCCAGAATGCAGCTTTGACTCTGGATTCAAAATTGCCAGAGGCAAAAGCAAATTCACATCCATACAGAATAACCACTGATACACAAATTCTCTCTCCTCTTTTATGAGCAGGACCATGAATTGCAACATGAATTTTCTGAATATTTCTTGCCAACTCCCACTCCTTCATAATGAGCAACTGGAAAGTTTCAATCTGAACAATTTACTTTACAGATTTAGGGAAAAATAAGTCAATTTACTATATCAAAGGGCAAAAAAATGGCCCTGCTTTTGCTCTCTGGAATATACTGTATTGGCTCCTGTGAGCAAACAACAAAACACAATTTTTCATTCAGAAGTTTAAACTCAAGTCTTATGAGGTTAGGCTATATCTTTCTCACAAGAAATACAAATTCTAGGTAACCACAAAATACAGTACTGCTCACAGAGCTGTGCTATTTTAGAACTTCTGGTATTAGCTGCAGCCAGAGATGCAAAAGCATCCAAATATCTGTAGTTGAAGGTTTTCTGCTTATTCAAGAACATTTCACCACTTCATTCCAAACACATGGTGGAGTTGGAATAATCAAAATAAAAATCTGTACTGAACCTTCGATAAACATCTTCAATTCAACAATGCTGCTATTGCCTTTGCCCCATTTATTTTGCATTTATGTAGCCTCAGAGCATTCTCCTCCTGAAGTGACTATTGATAAGCCAGTGACAGATACACTGAAAGAAGTACAGAGATATAATAGGATTCCCTTCCAACGCCACCGTCCAGAGCCGCAGGACCTGGCTAAATCAGTGATGCTTTTCAGTTTAATTAAGCACCTCAAAATTTTGGGTTCACCCGTTGCCATTTTCTCTCACTTAGGTGCAATGTGCTCTATGTCTTTCCCTTCCACATAAACATAGGTGCAATACCATATGCCAAGGGCGTATGTACATAAAAGTACAGATATAAAAATATGCATGAGGGGCATGTGGTGTATCCATGTATGTGAATGTATATAAATATATCTACAAACACTCACTCAAGCCATTTCTTCTCAGTGCCTCGGCGGGTTGCGCACCAGAGCAGGGAGGATGCTCAGCCAAACCAATCACCCATGAAACACCAGTGGCTTTCAGGCAGACACATCCACAAAAGGAAAAAATGTTCAGAAGTGAAGGCAGCCACCTGCCCTGCTTTTCCTGGTTGCAGGAGAGCCTCCCTGCCTCCCCTCTCACAGACAGCAGCGCAGGGGAAGCTGCACCACGTTTGAAATGGGTCTCATCACCCCAGGGGTTCCTTCTGCAGGGTCCCTTCCCTCTGGGCTGTGCTGGGACTGTGTGTCTGTCACTAGCATGAAGCCACTTCCCGCATCCAAACAGCCTGGCTTTGCTGCTGTGTCACTCTTGCCTCCTTTTCACATCAGTGCCTGGTGGGAGAGGAGTGGAAGGAGCTTGGGGAAGGGGCAGTAAAATGCTGGATAACAGCAGCAAAAAGAGTCAGAAGGCAGCCATGGAAAAGAAGAGTAAGCAGCTTCGAATGGATTAATAAAAACAGACAATAACATATTTTCCACTTGAGCGGAGGGGAACTACAGATTCATTATAATTCTACTCCTCTATTTAAAGGAAGAGACCTAAGCAATACAGACAAAACAGTGGAAAATTAAAGCATTTCATCTGTTCAGCATTTTCTGTCCTGTTCTTGCTAGTGGTAAACAGCCCTACCAGTGGGCAAGCCCCGCTTGCCGCTCAGGAAGCATCCCTGAACATGCTGGTATAGCCAGGGAACAGCTGATGCCCCAGGCACACAGCAAGGCCACAGCTTTCAAAGAGAGACAGGGCTGTTCACCCTGACCAAAATCTGCTTTTCTGGGTGAGTGTGTGATGTTTTCTTGCATATAGTCCGGGCTTTGCCAGCACTCATGAAGTGCACTCATCAACTACATCAGGGGACAGTGCTGAAGCTTAAAACAACATGCACTTGTTAGTACTCACATCTACATGCTAGCTCTGCCTAATTCATGATCATCTAGTTCAACAGTCTATTATCTGGGGCATCTGTTATCACAGGCAATCAAAAATGCTGCAGACTACATTCATTCACACCTCACATCCCAAGATCATGACAGAAGAGCAGCACCCTCTGTTTTCTTCCCCATCAGATTCTTTGCCATACACACTTCCACATTTTTCTGTGATTGAGAAGTTTAAAAAGGGGTTTATTTCTTTTCTGAAGAAAAATCTCTAAAGACCTGGTCAACCGCATGAACCCCAGCAGTCAAGGTTTGAAGAAAAATTATCACTTTTTTGAGACAGGTGAGAAATTAATGACAGGTCAGAGATGTGTTCTTCAGAGGATAAAAAAATCAGCTTAACAAATGAATTCATCATGTGGTGTCTTAGGTTATTAGGGAGTTTATGCTGCTTTACAGAGAATTGTGTCCTTAACTGCATGGACAAAAGAGCAATAAAACCAGATGTTTGCTTCCTTCTCTGTTTATTTATAATGTCCCTCATTAATGGGTACTTGTCAAAGCCCAGCCATCAGTCACAGAAGCTAAATAGTTTAACAGTAAGCTGAAAGCAAAGTCTGTGGGAGAGCATGTTGCATTTCTCCTTCCAAATATTGCACTAGGAGAGCCTAAAAGATAGCAGGGACTCAAATACCAAAAGTTACAGGGCACCAGAAAGCGAGATGATGAAGTACATAAACTACATTAAGTACAGCCTGTTAATGCTTGTAATAAAAAGGACTAACTTGTTAAAGGACATAGAGAAAAAGGACTTTAAAATAATTTTTAAAATATTAGCACATTATTTCTTGCTTTCTTTTGACCATAAAGTCTTCAATTGTGAGCACATATTATGTTACATTTGGTATTTAGACCACGTTACAAGAACATTTTTCCTTGCAAAAGTAAGAACAAATTAAATTTCATGCTTGACGTGTTCATTTGTGCTAAAGGAGAAGTAACTGCCCAGGGCCCAGATTACATCCTCCTCAAAGCAGCAAACCAAAGCTTTAACTTAAACTGGTAAGTTAATTGCCTGCTTGAACATCCTTTTTGACCTTGAGATGAACCTGATAACTCACCCAAAAAAGCTGAAAAGCTCCATTATTTTTGTCCCAGTGCACCTTGCAGAAATTGGTACGTGTGTTCTAAGACACTCCAGTGATGAAAATTCATATCTTCTGGTGCCCCAGCCTGTTAGCCGAGTTTGCATGCTAAAAGGTTCAGGTTACGTTTATCAATTTGCTATAAATAAAAATGATGTTTTCATTGCAAACACTCCTGTTGGTTTTATTTTAAAGAAACAAGATCTTGTGGCACTAAGGAGTGGCAAAAACGCAGTTTTAATACTTCATGCTGCTGACTTGCATCCATCGTATCATTAAAAAAAAGGAATGCTCTGTCTTCGCTGAAATGCCTATAATGGAGCACAACCACTCAGAGCACCTCTTTGGAGGAGATTACAATTTGCAAGCATTTTCTTTCTGAAAAATTAAAACTTAGATTTTTTGGGAGTTGTTTTTCTGAAATATCACAGGAAAGATAAAGCCATGCACGCTTTCATGCGATATTTCATTTTCAATTCTCATGAAGTCTCGTTTTTAAATATCAAACAATACCTCTTTTCTAAATCAAAGAATCTTCTGGTTGTTACAAGAAAACTCTTTTAAAAACCCAAAACTAAACAGATAAAAGGTTTCCACTTGACTCCAGAAAAGAGTTTTTAAGTCTCTCTGTTTTGGGATCTAAGTTCTGGTATGATTTAATAACATCTCCTTTCTGTGCTGGTATTGAAAGGGCATAATTTATCTATTTAATTTACTACAATTATACAAGAAACTTCGTAGCATCCTGAATTTTAATTTAGCCTACGCCATTTCAGATGGAGAAAATTCAACAACTGAGTGGCAAAAAACCCCATTTATTTAAAACCTTCTGTGATTTAGTGCCCCAGGGTCTTCTCAGGGATATTTCCCACCTCCATCTCTATCGCACAGACCCGTATCCCCAGCCTGTAATCCAAAGGGCGAGTGGCACAGGCCCAGAGAGTGCAGATTTGACCCAGCTAGTTCAGCACAAAGTCAGCACTGAGTTTTGTGTGGCTCAGCTCTGCCTGGCAAGCCCCAGCCCAGCTGCTTGCTCCTGTTTACGATAAAAGGCGACCCCACGGGAGCCAGCCTCACCCACGGAAACACCCCAGTTCACAGAAGTCATCGTCTCTCTGACTCTGCCTGGGGTTTTCTGCCACCTGTTTTCAGTCAGATTGTTCCACTGCCCAGCTGTGCCCCAGAGTCACAGCCGGGGAATGCTCTGATTCTTGGTGGAGTTTACAGAACCTTCTTCCACTTAAGTCCACCTCCTTGCCACTACACTCCTTCCCACTGCAGAAATCTTTCCAGCTCATCTCCACATCTGTAAATTTCAGACCAATATCCATGAGATGCAGTGAGGTCAAAAAGAGACAGACAGCTGAGAAGCATTCAGCAACTCCCAAAGCTACAAACACAGCAAAGGCTCCTGTGCCAGTTACAGAAGGACTGAGCAAAATGTGTAGAGGCAGGCAAGCACATGACTACTGAAAAGGTAAAAGCAAATTTAGATAGGATGTGGTGGAAACAGCAGAGGCAGTGAGCTGTCAACCCTACATACTTTAAAAAAAAAAAAAAAGCCAGGGTCATATAAATAATTAGATGGCATTCAAAAGTAAACCAAAACAAAAGCACCGGATACTTGAGAAAAACATGATACATTGGCAGTCCTGTAACAGAACTGGGCAAATGTTTCATGGGACGGTGTTTAGTTATGCAGCGAGGCAGGGATTAATGCCCATCTTGAACACTCTCACAACAAGCCAAGCCACCATCTTTCATCTGCCACCTTCCTTCCAAGAGCCACATTTCCCTGCAAACTTGTTATGCTTTCAGCACTGACTAAAAATACTGAAAAAAAAAAAGTTAGAATAGACTAAGATTCTAGTCCTGCTCCCTCCAAATTTCACAATATACTCAAGGAACAGGATCCAATGTTGTTCTATTAATAACAATTAAGTATTTAATATTTGATACTATTAATGAGTTTCTTCTGATAGGCATTAAAACACATTGAAGGTAAATGAATGCACGATACACCCAATAAAAATCACTAGAGGTAACACTGAGCAGGGTATGGAAATCCAGGTTAAAATGGCAAATCCAGGTTTAAATGGCTTGAAGTGGGGGAAAACACTAGAACACATTTCCCCGTTTTTGTTTTAAAAAGCAAACAGTGATCTCCTCTTGTTTACTGAGGCAGAAGGTGGCACAGCAGCAAACATGAGATCTCTGACATATCTGAATTACACTGCCCTGAATGCCTTGTTATTGAGTAAAACATAGCTAAGGATAAAAAGCACTGCAATACTTATATTCAGGTTTTTTTTAAGTTTAAGGATTATGTAATTCACACAGCAGTCGGTAAATTCAAACATCATTAGAGCTGCTGCAAACTTTGGCTGAACTTCAGATACCAACTTACATCTAATTTTTTCTTGTACTGTTGCCTTTCCCTGGGCTTAAAATTAAAAAGCCAGACACGGTTAAGGGGAAAAGGGGTTTTAACCTTGGTATTTATTTAAGGATCCTTAGGTACAGCATTTCATGTGGGTGGAAAGCAGCGAAATGCACACACGATAAATCGTGTATACAATCTATAGGCCTTGTAAACTAGCATATCTGTCAAAGACTCCCCACTGAGAGACTTGAATGAATCCCCCATCCCGAGGAATCTTCCCCCTGGATGGGCCTATCTTAGTTTACAGAATGTGTTCTAGAGAGGACCTTGGTGTCTAGGGCTTTCTGACTCCTAACTGCGAGACTTCCAGGGTGTTTGGTCTCCTGGCTTAACAGAATATTGGGTCTAGCTAAGTTATCAGACTTAAAAAATTATAAGTATGTGGGCTAAAAGCACTAAGGATACATAAAAGCTATAGAAAAGGGGTATAAAAGAAAAGGCAAAAAATCACCATGGCATCAGCACTTCTGACAGGAGGGAAGGGAACCCATGAGCTAAGCAGTTTACCACTGTTTTGTTAACTCTAAAGACATAATCTGCAGGGAAAAAAGGTGGTCGTATTCTGGAATTTTTAAAACAAAGATAAATGGGACACATTGGATGAGTTAATATATGTCTATTATATGTCCATGAAATTCTGTCTGATATTGCAGACTGCTTCTGTGTTGAAAACAGGATCCTAGCCTGTGTCATCTATAAGTTTTATTCACATACGCCTACATTTTTCAGCCATTGTTATTAAACATGATATTAGATAGTAACATCCATATGAGTTCTTACAGATCCTCACCAATCATCCCTTCAGACCCAATTTTTCACCTGCACATCCTACTGACACTTTTTTTTGAGCTTCACTGTGCCCTTTACAGGACCTATACTCCATCAGGTACAATACCTCCCGCCTCTCTGTTCTGTGTAGCACCAGGGAAAATGATTCAGATAAATCCACCATCCATTCCTTTGTGGAGATAATTAATAATAATTTACTGAGTAATCAGTTTAATTATCCTCATAATATTTGGTAAAGCTACTTTGCATTTTATCTTTCTTTCCACATTCCTCTCTTGTGTCTTTCCCATAGAATTTATCCTGAAACATTTCAGCCCAGTGAGGTGCAACATGAACACATTTGTAATTGATCCCTACTCCTCCTGTTCCTGGGGAATTAGCAGCACATTTGCTATTCTTGTGTCATGCACGGAACTGACCCTGTAATGGTTCAATCCCATTTTTAGCAGTCAGTGAAGGAATAGTAAGGATTACTCACATACAAGCAGTGAATAACTGGAATACCTGAGGACACAAAGTGTTAAAAGGAGGGAAAACAAACCCTGGTGCGGACAGCTCTGATGGACAAGGTATATGTTCACCCAAACCTATGTACTCACCTTCAAGGGAGGTACTGCTATCATAGCTTCATGCTGTGTGAGGTTCAACCACCACAACCCTCATGAGATGAATCCAGAGCTCTCTCTGGGATTCTGTGCTCGTCCTCATCTGTGTAAGCAAAACTTTAGGAAGGTCATTTCTACCTTTGCGTTAGGGGTCACAATCAAAGCGGTGTTTCAATTGCATCTTGCCTCTGAACCACAGCTTGGCTTCCCAGGATCATTTCTAACATGAAAAGGGTGATATAAAGGTAAGTGACTGGGCCATCATACCTACAATTCTCTCCTTAACCCTATGCTTTGCTGCTTACCCTCTGATGCTCTCCCTTTTTGTTCTCACCTCGGCTGCCTCTGCAAGTAGCCTAACCTTGACAGAGTAAGATTAAAAGAAGGGGAAGAGAGAACAAGGCAAATGTTCTTTCTCCCCACTCCACATACATCCCACATGAAAGCTCTCCAATTTTAAATCACCCAGTAATAAATTCCAACCAAACTCAAACCACCTGCAAACACATAATCTCAGGTAAAAACTGAGGGCTTGACTCTGTGCAAGCATTGAGGTCTCACTGCTCTTTTCCGTCCCAAATGGAAGGTCTGGGTTCATATCCCTCACTGTGTCAGGCCAAAAGATTCACCTGCTCTGCCTTATAAACAAAGGGTCTGAACAAAGCAGGCACCTGACTGAAAAATTTTAGGAGGTTCCTAAAACCTATCCCAGTCTACTTTTGCTGCATTTTGGCCAGCAGAGAGAACCTCTGCTGATAAAAGCCCTTTTGTTGTTCAGAGTGCCGAGGGAAAGATGCAGGTCAGATGATTGATGTTGCTTTTCTGTATGAAAAGAACTTATTTTAATGGCCACAATAATAAAAACTTGCCCCAGAGCCCAACTTTGGGATGCATGCTATATATTCTCTTGGAAAGCCTCAACATTATTAGAATACACTTATTTTTAGCATGCAGCATATTGAGATATTTTATCTACCAATGCTATATTAAAAAGAATATAAAATTGATATATAACAAAGATACTATAACACATAATTTTATATATTTAGCTTAAATGCTTCCTTATCTATATACAGCTGATTAAACCAGGAGGAAATAAGAAAACATGCCTTAATAAGTTACATTGGTTTAAAGCTCGGGTTACTGAAATTGCTTAGGATATTTGGATCATTTAAAGTCATCCATTAGCAATGAATAGTTGGTAGTATTGCCAGAATTCAGGCAGTTTAAGTTATAAAAAAGTACATATGCACTATACCCAGTACTTGAACATACTACGAAAATTAAACCAAAGTTTTAATGCACCTGTAAATGTTATCATATAAAAAAAAAAATCTATCATAGAATATTTACTCAAAATAACTAAAATGCAGACATTTTCTTTCCAGTGGTTGGGATAAAAATAAATATAAATCTAATAATTCTTTTCTCCTTTTGCTATTCAGGGAGTAGCTGTCTCTCAGGAGCACAGGTGGGCTTTTTACAACAAATAGCACAGTACATAATGGAGAATTTAAAAATACTCTTTATTTCCACTTGGCTTTAGTAAGTGGTAGGCAAAGCCTGTCAGTGTCAGACTCAAAACAAGATTCCCACTTCCAAGAGATAAGGCACTGAACAGTATTGCCCTAACACTATAGGGCCAAGATGAAGAAAAATAAGTTTATAATCCAGAGACATAACATGACAAAAATAAAAATAAAATGTATTTGGAGTTATGCTGTTACAATGTGAAATATGTTACACTAGCTGAGTCCACATCATCTCTTCTTATATATTTGCCTTTTTTAACCAAAAACCTGGAATAAGAATTCATAACACATTTTGTGGAATATATTCCAATTAAATCATCAAGGACTCTTAACAAAAAAAAAATAAAAGAAAACCCCAAAAACACTAAAAAGCAGTTTGATTTGAGAGAAGGATATAAGAGATATATAGAAAACCAGAGTTTCCACAGAAGTCCAAAATTAGGGTAGATAGGAAGCAGAAGGCGATGAGAACTGCTGTATAATTTCATTTAAACAAACTCTTAATTTGACAAAACGCATTATCCCTGTGAGCTGCAGACCCACTAATTCGTGTCCCCATTTGTTTTCCCTTTCAGCTGAGTCTGCAGCTCCCAGAATAAAGCAGTCACTTGAGCCAGCAGGTGCTTCCATCCCCACCTCCGACCTACAACAGTTATGACACGAGATTAAGAAAAACAGCCACCCCTGGCAGCCAGGCTGGCGCGTAATGAACAGTTTAACCCTGGATAAACCTAATGACAAGTGTGGGTGGCTTTGATTGAAATGACAAGGCAGTTTGTCACCCGTTGCTCCGTCACAGAGATCAGCAGTGCTAGCATTTTCTGCTGAGTTGAGGGGAAAGCAGCCTGACACTTGTGCATTTCAGAAGGAGCGCACAAAAACATTGAAAACAAAAGGAGTCACTGTCTCGGTGTTGAGGCACCTCTCTGACCCTAAACAAGTCAGCAGTGGAAGAGACGCAGTCTCTAAGATGTTCTTGTGAGAAAATACCACTCTCTCTAGAGATGGATGGAAAATTTTAAACAAAAAACCCAAACCAAACCCACAAAGCTCTCTTACTTTAAATCACCCAGAGGCTTTTGACAGAGGTACTCAGCTATCCAGTTGACCTCCACATGAAACTCCCAATAGCAACCTGCTTTGCTACGAGGGTTGTGTTTCTCATTGATGAATGTGCAGTGCCCATAAAATGATAACAGCAGGACTTGATTGCCATTGTAAATCATTAAACAGTCTCGAGGCTCAGCCATCAATCACTGCAGTTTTAGATGATACTGTTTATGGCGTTACACGTGCACCTGCTTAAATACAGCAACTATCCTCAAAAGACTGCATGTACCTCAGACCTGCAAAGAGTTGTGTTTCTGGTTAATCCTAGCTTCAATTAGTGCATTAATTAATACACTGTACAAGGTGCAACACAATCAGAACCCACGTAAACAAGTAACAAAGAGGTACAGGCACAGAAAGGGGAAATGGCCATTTGATGTTCATGTGGCAGATCAGCAACAGTCCTGGATCCAAAAGCACCACGAATGGGAAAGGCATGTGACAGCATCAGGTGACAACCAGCAATGTGAGAGGCACCATGGTTTTCCTGTATAAGAGGAAAATTTATATCACAACCTCAGACCCCACGACATTATCGAACTTATTCACTGCATGAATTTCAAGACTGTGGCCTTACCATACTTTCATTTTCTACACCCACGCATGGCTTTCCTGAAAGCCCCTCTGATTCTGGTCCTCAGCTTAAGGCAAGTCTGAAGGGGAAGAATTCAAAACATTTTCAGCCTCTGTATCTGGAGAAAATTTATGGTGGCTCCTCTGCCACCCACTCTCCCCATTCCTTTTCAACACCTTGGAAAACCCCTGCTGTTTTAAATTTACATACCTTTCCAGTTACAGATGCCAACCTTTTGAAGCAGTCAAATGTTCATCATCCTTTGCTAAGATCAGTAGCAGCCCACCTGAGGGTTGGCTACCCAGCAGTAATCCTAGGACAGACATCTGGGTTGATGCAGACACATTATCCAGTCTCACAGCAAACCCCTGGGAACTCAAGATCTTATTCCTACTTTTCATGTGTTTTTTGCTTGGAAACAACAACAACAAAAAAGTGCTTCTCTATTAAAACATTGCTAGAAATAAGAAACAAATCATGAAGGTCAATGGATGCACTTTCTCCACTGAAGCCTCTGATTTAATGCAGCAGTTGCAGTAGTGCCTTTACAAGAGAAAAACAGACTCAAAGCAAGATTTCCCTTCTGGCCATAACACCCTTCTGTCAGTTCCTACCCAATACGTCCATGACAGTTTTTTTTGAAGGTTATTTTCATCTTGACCCCTTCAAATGTCAGCTATTCATGTCCAGCTTCTTCAAGGTAAAGCCAACTTTGCTGCTTCCATCCATCCAACAGATGGTTGCTTAAGCAAAATCCTGCTGCCTTGTGGTTTCCAGCACATCTTTAGCATTCCCAGTAACAAGGATAGGATCATTGAGAGTATCATTTTAACAACCAGACTCAAACCTTGTATCTAGTATCAGTTAAGACTTCCCTTTCCAATGCCTTTTCTATCTTAACCTAAATCCTCACTGATGTATCTCATTTACTCCTTATCTTCTTTGCACATGTCCTTTTGGACTCTACTATTTAGTAAAATTTCAGCATTTCCAGCATCCTGTTATGAATCACCAAATGGATTTTAACCATATTCTGTGTCATACTGCTATGTCTGGGCTTTTCCCTGCTGGACATGGTATTTACTTGCTGTCAATCAGGTTGGCTTTGGTTGATGATTTTTAAATTTCTTTCAATTTGGTGGTTGTAAAGGTATGTAGAGTATCTTACAACTCACCTACTACATGCCTCAGCGCTATACTTACCTTCCATTCCTTTTCATTCTTGCTGCAACAGCTTATATGGAGATACTTTTCTTATCTTAATATGACTTTCTACTTAAATAGCAGTTTTTGTGCAAAACCAGCAACACAAAACAACTTCCCCTTGCTTTGGCTGAAAGCTCATGAACAAAGCTCCTGAAATATACTTTTACATAAATAGTTTCTTGCCTGCTCTAGTCTAGTTTTCCATTCTATTAGTTCATCATGCATTCAAACATGAAAAGATACCATATTTAATAGATAAAGCAATTGGGAGTTCTGTTGCTGGCTTTGACAGAGACTTTCTGAAAGACAATTAACCATTCTGCACTTTGATTTACCCCATTAGAATAAAAATTACAAAAACATACTACTTCAGTAGAGGAGCGTGAGGACCTATTATGGGTTATGAAGTATTTCCAGTTCCTAAGAAATCATTAGATTAATGAAAGCAATGAGATGAGTAGCAAGTGCCGATTCATTAAAAGATTAAAAATAGCCTTCATTGGGGGAGGATAAGGTACTCATCAGATAATTGCTCAAACATGCTGGGAACATAATTTATTCTGCAGCGTAGATGGTGTCAAGCCACATTCCCAAATCACGTTACAGCCCAGCCAAAACCAAAGGCTATCACATAATTCAGGGACAAGGTAAAGACACAAATCACAGTCCTGTCTGCATTGCCAGACCAAAACATGTTAGACTCACTGTAATGTCAACTATCAAGAAGCTAATTTTAGCATAGCTTGACTAATTTGCACCATGGCTTCTCTCTGTCTGCTTTCACAAGAGTCCATTTATGGTGATGCTTTTAGGAGATGTTCCATTCATACTGCAACACTGATACCTGTTGAGGTGCTGATAAGGGTCAAAATTCTGGTGTAGCCAACCTAGACTAATTTCAGCACTCACACAGCTACTTTTTGATACATGATGCTGGCTATGGAGTGACATCTCATGCAATGAACAGGGCACTGATGCCTCTGTCCTTCCAGGAGTCCACACAATCCACCCACCAGCAGTGGCTCGCTTGGAGAAGAAGGAACATGACCACGGCAATGACCTACACCTCGGGATAAGCAACATGAACAGGCCTCTCTGACCAAAAAAGACACATCAAAAGCGTATTTCCTTATAGCAGAGCATCACCCTTACTCTTCCCTTATGAGAGGGCACAGGCACTTAGACTTGTCTGCCCCTTGCAGTCCAGTATGTCTCACTCTCATACACACAGCCACATAGATGTATGGTGCTGGTTTAATGGTTTGCTGTCCTGACTTCTTTCTCCCCTAAGACAACAAGCCATCAACACCTTTCTGGAGCTGACAGAACTGCCATGGCTGTGATCAGCTCGCTAGATATCTCCTGTCATGAACTCAGACATTTTATTGAAGTCATATCTAAATAAAACATTATGTTCTTTCTTAAATTTTGAGTTCAACAGGCAAGCTGTGTTTAATGGTAACTGCACAGGCAGTTACTGCCATGCCAGAAACTCCAGAGCGGTTATTCAGAAAACTGGGGCTTGATGTAAATTTTAGAACCTGCATGTCACAGAACTGCATTATGTTCATACCTATAAGCTGGCTAAGAAGGTCATCAGCAACAAAAATGCAGAAATTAAACATATTCATGTCTATCATTGTTTGATGAACCTGAGCAAAAAAGCTGCTGAAAAGCCCTTTCTTTAAATTTAGTTGCAACTACCACTGCTCTTCCCACATTACTGACATTTCAGAGACCCTCTACATGAAAGGATTACATGGAGGGAGGGAAAAACAACTTGCATTTCACAACTCCATTAAAAGGATCTGTACTATTCCTTTCTTCACTCACAGTTTTAAATTGTCTTGAAGCAGCAGCAGTTTTAACCAAATCTTTCTTACAGCAGGGAGGTTATACATCTCTCAAATTATATCAAAGGTGTTACTTCTGTCATTCAACAAATTCAATATTTTAAAGACAGGACATTTGCCAGCCCTTAAGTGTCAATAATGAAATTCTAAAAGGTGACAGGCACACACACAAAGCCTTTTTTTCTTATACAGGAAAAGTGCGTGTAGGAGAACATCCAGGGATATACATGTAGTATGGCCAGAGAAAGACAAATAGAATGAAACTTAATAAGATATTTATGAATTCACATTTCTGGATTTCCCAACTTCCCTTTGCATTTTTCAAACCATTTACTATTACAGAAAGGATAATAAATCTCAGATGGTGGGGAGGTAAATAACTAGGAAGACATACCCACACCATCTGATTACAAAACACAAAATCCAGGCAGTAAAAAGGGAAGAAGTAGGACAGAAACAGAGGAGGTCCCAGCAGCAATAGCCCTCACTGCCTTTGAAACAGTAATGCCAAGCTTAAGAAAAGAAATATTCCATTATTACTGGCACCTGCTGAGAAAACATTATTCCCTCCACCTTGGGCTGCATGTATCTAATAGTAGAACTTCACTTACTCACAGAAAACTGCTGTTTCTCTGATAAAAGATGAAAAATGATCAATAGATTTTATAATTTTAATACATCTGCAGACTGCTGTAAACAAACGCTAAACATCATCTTTGATCCTCATGAAATCTACATTTAAAAATGGTTTCAAGAATAGACATGGAGCACATTTTCATGCTGATATACCAAAGAGCACATGTGAATTTAGCCATTAAATTAGCATAAATATGTCTGTAATGGGATTGATCAAACATTGCTCTTCTTATGCACCTCTCAAATGTGTAAATTAGAACAAATTAGGGCTGAGGAAGGTCTCCCTGGCAAACTTGAGCTCCTACAGCCAGCCATCTGAAAAAGTCCTTTCCATAAACTCAGCAAACTGTTCCCAAGTAAGGATTTGAATTCTACCTGCTTTGCCCTATGTCAAAGCTATTTGATAGTGTAAACCCTTCTTCAGGTCCTGCTGAAGTAATTCAGCAATCAGTTTATGGTAGTTTTTTTTTTTTATAACATGTATTCTCATTTTCATTCCATCTTCTCTCCCCAGTGTATTTTAGGCAGCAATCATCCCCTTCATGAATACTCAAGTGGGTGTTCTTTTACATGCTACATAGAGATGTTGAAGAGGCAATGTTTTGACTAATTATATGTAAACTCCATTCGAAGTGCCACTTGACTTAAGGGCTCTATCACCAAATATTTCACACTTTTCCTTCTCAGCTCAAGACCCCAAGACTGAAAGGCTTGGGGAAAAAAAAATCTTAAGTGGCTTTCAGTCAAGCTCACGCCTGTCTGGTTCACACATACGACGCAGAAAACAGGTAAGTGCCATGCATGGAGCATTTTCCAAGCCCCACTACAGGTATTACCCTGGGTAAGCCAACGCAGGCAGAACGAGAGCTCTGCTGAAATACGGCTCCCCTTAGGTGACTTCACTTCTCGGCAGCCCCAGACCAGGGAGTTCAAGACCAAGGTGCTCTGTTTGGTGCCTGAGGCAACAGAGTTCTACACACACAAATAAACTGCATCCAATCCCCAATTGCCTTGATGCCTGGTTAATAGTTAATGCATAGGGCAAGTCCTCAGCAGCCAGGAGCTACCTGGGAGGAAAGCAGCGTGCAGGGGTAAGCAGACAGACAGCTGAGAGCCGAGCTTCAACATCTGCTGATATAGTAAGAACTACTTCCATTCAAAATATCGCATTTTAATTAGCCTAAATGAGATATTATAGACATCACAATCATCAGGTCTTAGCACAGATGTTCCCGAAGGACTAAGAGGTAGCTAGAATAATTGTTTTTGGTTTTTTGTCATCCCAGTAAGGCTGTCTCTAAACAACACTTGGTTGCCAACCAGGCTAAACAGCATCATGTTAAGAGCTGTGACAGATGCATGTGTTGTGTGGAGGGCAATAAATGTTCTTCAGCTCTAGAGCACATTTCCTAAAGAGCTCCAGATGCTTCGCATGTGTGAAATAACACAGAGACATTATTTTTTCCTCTCTATCCCCACTTGAGAAAGACTAACAGCATGTCCATAACTGACCTTTACTTTTTTGTTACTCTCATCAGTTCATTTGAGTCTTGAATTACAAAGGCTTTTTGAACAGTGGGAAGGGAAAATGTTGTCCATCTTCCTAAGGTAAGTAAAGGCTGTCCTGTAAGCAGGAAGTGTCACTCTGTGTGTGAATGTAGCAGCAAATTAGATGCAGGCACTATTTTAATTTCCTATATATAATTTTCTGATTTAATTTCCTATATGTAAAAACATACATTGCATTGGAGGACCTAAAGGATACTTGATAGATCTCAGCGTCCAAAACACCATCATGAAACAGGCAAATAAACCTGTGTTGATTAATCAAATTCTAAAATACCATTCAGTCTTCAGAACCACGTGTGTTAACACTTTTAAAGTGTTATTTGTGTATTGACAATCAGATAAGTAATGCACAGTTAACAAAAAAGGGCAACAGTGTGGCCCATTTTGATTAAACTGGAATTGATTGATCCAGTTCCAGTTTACTGGAAAGCCTACATACATTGCAGTGGATTTCTAAAGGTTGCAGAGTAAATCACCAACCACAAGTGAAAGTACAAAACCTGCAACCCCATTTTTCCATTTTCTTGCTTTATCTAAAAACCGCGCTGTTTCACTAAGGGGAGAAAGACCATTGAGGATGATTGGAATTGTCAGAATTATCTACAAATCCTTCAAAAAAGATCCCGAAGTTCAAACTGCCTGACTTTAAAATGCTACATTTCATTCATATTGATTTTTTCATAGTATCTTAATAGCCATCTTCCTAATCAGATGGATTAAAAAGCACCAGAAGATACTTTAAAAGTAATCAGAACTACAAAAAAACAAGATAATGAGGAGTTAGAGAACGATGAAAACCTCAAAACAAAACTGCTTTAGGAATTATACCTTTTTTAACTGCAGATCTCATTAAAACTGCTTTGTAAAATCATTTATACATGCAAATTGACAAATAAATGCTAGATAATGTAACTACTTATAGACACTCATTTCCTTGTAAGATACCTTCTAACTATGGATGAGGCTGAACACTACCCTGTTTTTATCACAGTATGACCCTAAATCATCAAAAGAGGTGAAGGTCCCACTGAAGCCAAAGGCACAGAATAAGAAACTTTCTCCTTTCCAAATCCTTGGCACATACTGCGGTCTTTACAGAGGTGGGAGCAGCTCACAAAAACATCACTAAATTGGTTTTCAGCTATCTGATAACAGCACCTTTCCTTCAGCATAGATCTTTGTGGGAGCTGCAAAAGTCTGGCTGAGTGGCTGGGTAAATGCCCAAGCAGTTTGTCTGAAGCAAAACTCCTGCTGACACCACTGGGTAGCTGCCTAAGCAAGATAGCCAAATTAGTTTTAAATTAACTATGCTTAAATAAGCGGCACTTACTAAAACACTGACATGAACTAATTAGAAAGGAAAAGTTCGACAGAAATTAATTACCATCCCCACAATACAGTTACAGCACATCTAGAGGTGATGCTGCTTGCCAGGTCTTTTTAAATACCTGAAGCCCTCCTTTCTGGCTCCAGACAATCCTTCTGTTCAGGAAAGGTCAGCACATATGCTGGGCTTTCTCAGATTGCCTCTGCTGATTGCATTTCATGTTGCTGAATCCCTCACATCCCCCATTTATCTTTAAGATTTGGTAGTCTTCTCCTAAATCTTCCAGTCCTGTATAGTTTCATGTGGTTTCAGCAGTGGCGGAACCATCCATATATAAGCATATATTATCAGTCCTCAAGTTAATGCCATTTAAATGCTATTTTTATATACCGGGGCATGAGGGAACAGCCCCACCTCTGTGCACCATTTTGCAGAGAGTCTCACACACAGGAACATGCTCAGTGATTCTGGTCATGCTGGTATACAGTTGCCACTAAAGATAGCACAATAATTTTCGCCAGGGTGGATGGGGAAGCTTTTAGAGACACATATCCCGTTAATTGACTGCAAAGGATTCAACTGATTCTGTAAAATACTACAACTGAAGTTGAGATTTTTTTTTTAATAGGTTTATCAAGTTCATCAGGAACAAATTCTGGTGACCCATTAACTCAGGAATCTTTCTAGACTCTATTAGAATTTCTCACAAAATCAGCAAGAGTCTCTCAAATGGCTTAGCACGCGGGAGCCCCATTCAAGCTCCTTCTCCAAATCATTCAGAATAAGGAGCTGAATCTGCATTTCCCTCTTCCCAAATGCAGAACACAAATTGCTCACTGACTTTTTGGTGTCTCACAAAAGTACTTTGGAAGGGTATGGATTACCCCAATGGAAAATAAGGGTGAGGATAGTGGTGGGGGGGGGGGATGGGGGCAGGATACTAAAATATTTCAAAGTTTTGCAGAAAGTTGCTTCCTTTTAAGCTCTGTTTTAAACCTGATATTTGTTCTACAACAACCATTATATCTAACAAATAGACATTTGGCTCAGGATGTAAAAAGAAGAGCAAGAGAGAAAGGGGGCAAACATGTTAGCTACTTCTCTGCAGCTGAGAAAGATAAAATCAGAGAAAAACACTTTGGAAAAGATGTTACAACAAGATAGGGCTGCAGGTTCATATCTGTAACTTCTTTAAGAGAGTTATAAAAAGAAGAAAAAAAAAGTCTCAAGCCTGAAAATAAGCAGTGCTGCTTTTCCTTTAGGAGAGACATAGCTAACAGCAGCAACCAATGCATTATAGTGCTGCTGGGTTCTGAGTCAAGTAGTGAAATAACATCTGAGTTATTAGGCAAAAAGAGATTAATTGAGCTGCAAGAATAGACAGGAGAGGGAAAATAACAGTTCTGCCTAGTTCACATTAATACTCGAGACATCTGAAATTTAAGAGAGAATTCAAAACAAGGTAAATTAAAGCTGCTTCTTCTAGAGAGAAGTAATTTTGTGAGAGAATTTTGAGTTTTTCAACATTTAAGTCAAGGAGAAACACTTCGAGACATGATCAGAATGGATCACATTCTGGAAACGAAAAAAAAAGTCAAGCAATGACCCCAGTTTGCACAACATTGAATATTTCATTATATTTTAGGCAAACCATTTTGGAAAAAGAAAAGCAAAACTCTTGAAGATCTGTAGTTCTTTCCCAACTTTTGCGGGTGGACCTTAATTTTGAAGTTACCAACAGTCTCCATCAAAACTTTAGATCAAATCAAGACAGCCTCAAAAAAATTACTCTAAGTTCTCTTGCAAACTTTCTGTATTAAAAAAAAAAAAAAGACAATGTTGTGCTATTTTCAATAAAATTAGGAATAATTTTCTGGAGAAAAAGAAATATGGATTGTCAGCAAACTGTATTGAGCCTGATGCAGAAAATAGGGGCCATCTGCCAAAATTGGGGATGGTTTGGGCTTTCAAACGAGGGCATTTTATGGCTCATCAGCAGTGAACGGCAACCCATCTGTGCTGTGACCCAGATGGAGCAAGACACAGGACTGTGCCATGGGAATCAGCATTCCCTGCACCACTCTGCACATCTAGATCGTGGGGTGGGTGTTGGCAAAGCTCCCATCACCTCTCTGCTCCAATAAAAGTGAAAACAGGTCCTACTGAAAGCATAATTAAAACTAATTTTATCCAAAGGTATCTAGAGATTTTGTTTTTTATTTCCTTTTTAGATGCATATTCTGAGAGGATTAATTCTAGAAAGCCTTTCTGGCATATATTAGAGGCTCATTTTTTAAAGTAACTGGAATGGTGTTTGACCTTCTGCTTGAAACCCAGATGGGTTAACATTATTCATCTTCTCTGGCTTGCTGGCTATAGTTATGATCACAATATGTGAATGCTCAGTTTTACATTTAAAAGATCAATAGTTTCAAGAAGTTTAAAATTAGGCAACAAGTGACGGGGTATAGTGATTCTCCTTTCCTTCTCTGAAAGGTTTTCTCATTTGCTTCCACTAATTCTCTTCGAGACTACTACCTGCAAATATTTTGTTCTCCTATTTCACTCATCAGCAAAACCCCTCAGAAAAATTTAGGCAGAGATTTTACATGTCCTGAAAGAGACTGAAAGAACCAGAAGCCCCTTAGTAATGAAGATGTTACAGATAAATGAGGGGGAAAAAATGCAGGTAACAAACAAGCATGAAGGCGAATCCATCCCTAGTGTAAGCCTCAGTTAATTATCACAAGCCTCAGTTAATTATCACATGGATTATTTCGGTTGTGTTGCATTTGTATCTCCTCAAATTCCAACAGACTATTCAGTGCTGAACCAATATTAATAGCATGATTTTTTCATTTCCTGAGAAATAGGAAAATTAAAAGTCATAATAAAAAAGCCAAACAGAAAAATGCATACTTACATTACTTCATACAGCACTGCTTCCATACGCTTCTCTGGAAAATCTTTTTATTACAGATTGCCTTACGAGTTTCTAGCCTATAAAAACTGAGATTTTCAGAGCGAGTTCCCCTGTGGACACTAACTCAGGTATTTTACCTCTAGGCAACGAATCATAAAGTAACATAACACAACAAATGAATCCTGAAAATTAGCAGCAAGTTGTTAGAAAATCTGTAGAATTTAAACAGTACTCTTTCAAAAATTATCCAAAGATACTAATTTCCTACATAGATGACATTTTATGAACAGAGCAGCTATTCTCGTAGTAAGTCACAGAATTATTTGTCTGCTTCTTAAAAACTGTCTATAGTATAGACTTTTTTTAGAAGTTACCAACAATAAGAGTATTTCTCTCTCTCTCTGTATGCCATCTTCCTTCCCTTAGAGGATGATTACTAACCAACTTGTAAGATGTTACTCTATTTTTGCCATCTCCAAAAATGCACCTGCACGCTTGCACAGAGTGCTGCTGAAATTACTTTACTTACATAAAAGCCCAAAGTAATGACATGGTGCAAATTTGTGTCATGGAGAGAAAAACCTCCATGGAAGAGGGAGGGAGAGGACTCCACACAATTCTGGTAAGACTTTCTTTCCTGGAGTTGGCTTCACATGGCTGGATGGGAAACAATAAAAATGGCAACAACACACAGTGGATAAACACAGAAATTATTTCTGCTCCCAAAGACTTGATGTGGGGTTCCCTGACTGAAGCGTGCGGATATGCAACTAAAGAAACGACCAAATGTTGTCGTAATTTTATGGCTACACTATACAATACGATATGCATCACAATTTTTCTTTGCAAAGGTTTAATATTCTGCTGTATTAATAGTGAGCTGCAAGAGCCCAGCTCAGGAATCCAGTTTATATACATATATATATTTTTTTTTAAAAGGTGTCATTCAAAACTTTCAGCTGTTTTTGAGTGACAAAATGAACACTTGATAACTAGGAATGCATGGTATCGACCATTATGAAGTTGGTCTCCCTGACTGAAATGATGTTTGCCGAAAGTATTTAAAACTGACGTTGTCAGACTATACCAAACTCTTGCTTCAGATTGATCTGATAAGAAATAAAATACTGGATGTTCAATTTTAGTTTTCAGAGCTGAATTTCTACATGAACTAATTTAAAATAAGTGTTTTGAAAACAGAGTACCTAATTAGTCTGGGCCCTGCTCCAAAATCCATACGCCCACGCAAAGAGCCTCAATTTGCTCCAACCCATCCAGTGGTCACCAACTAGAGATTTTCCTGTTCTGTTTCCCCCAAGCCTCAGTTTGCTTTGTGAGGAGATGTACACCATGGGGAATTGGAATGAATTCACAACACACACTGGTGCATTAAATATTTGGGAAGCGTTTTTACAAATACTTGGCTGTGTTTATTTCACGTTTGGCTGTCACGCAGACAACAGCAACACTCTAAGTGAAATGAATGCAAAACACCCCTGCTCCTGGCTGGAACAAACTCATTATGAAATTTGGATGAACAACGAGAAAAAGGGGTTTTCAGTTACATAGGTCTTTATTCAACGGCCAGCTTACACTTACTTGAAATAAAACACCACCCAAATTAGTATTCCCTCATTAATTTCCTGGGTATTGCATTTTATTCCATCAGAAAAGCGTTTCAGACCATTACTCTGATTTAAATAATAAAAGCTATTAATTCATTTTTACTATACAAACTTGGGGGGGGGGTCTTAGGAAAGCTTCTCTAAGTGTTCTCTGGTTCAAAATGTTTCATATGCTTTTCTTTTTGACAAGGAAACTATTTTTAGTGTTTGCAACCATGAGCATTGCAGCATGCTATCGCTCCCCCAAAATAGCAATTGCCTAAAAAAAAAAAAAAAATTATAAATGACAAATTATATAGCTAGTTTGCTCTTTTATTGTTTCTGGAGCCATGCAGACTTGCATTTTCAAGGTTAACTTTACAAGCTAGAAAACTTTACTAGGAAACTAGAAAAGTTTATTTGCAGTGAAAGTTAAGATTTTCACCTGAGACAACAGCTTGAATTGTTCATAAAGCATATACCATGAGATTTCCTAAAAAAATCCCACCAAAACAGTCCACAAGTATTGAGAATTGGTCACCCTCTAGACTTATTCAGTGTGTTCTGCTGCTATTTATTCTATCATTTGTTGAAAATTTTCCAACCTTTTTCCCTTGTCAGCTTCCATTGAATTCTAATTCGGACTATATTTCACCCCCGCGTTATCCAAGTTTTCAGAGAATTGTGTTACCATTAAGGCTTCTCCTTCACTTAAAAATATAAAAAATTGAGAAGAATGGCCTGCTACTCAGAAAGTGTCAGGATAGAGGTGAAGTTTCCACTACAGATGCATCTCACAAAAGAGATAAGCCAGATAGTGCGAGGAGCATCAGGCTCCACAAGTACATGTTTAACATACTCTTACACACCAAAAGCACAGAAAGGCGGAAAATTCCAAACTTGCTGTTATTGTAAGACTTAACAGACATACAACAAAGGATTGAGAACAAAATACACAAAGGACTTCCAAAGGTCGATGATTTATTCCTAGGGAACTTGTAGGACTTAAAATATTTCCAATCTACCTGGTTCAAAAATTGAGGTGGCTTCTATCACTTACACAGAACTAGCACAGGCACCAGTGCTTGTGACCTCTGAGGCTTAGCAGCTAGCTGATTTTACTTCTATTTTTCATAGTTATATTGGCAAAGGACTGAAAGAAGTCTAACTTCCACAAAGATAGATGTACCCACTGTTTGAGGCTGAACAGAAGCATTCCACTGTCTTCCAAGCCCTGTGCGTTTGGGTGAGTAGATCGAAGAACTGCAAACCAAGCTTTTCATTTGCCTGCACATTTTATCTGTTATAAATGAAGTTATAAAATCAAAGGACAAAATGGAGATAAATGTCTTCATTACTTTCCTGAAAAAAATCTGATTTGAACTGTCATATTTTAAAAGCTAAAAATACTAGGTATTATGTAAAGGACCAGATTAATTTAATTAAGAAAACAGTATTCAGTCCCAGTCTCAAAATATTACCTTATACAACAGCACAAATCAGAAAAAACTGCAAAATTTCAGCTTCTCACAGGCTCTGGAATAGCACCAATTGTTTTCTTAATGCTAAAAAGAATCAGCAGTGAAACTTTAATTTATCTGTTGACTGAAGTCCGCAGAAGAGTGAAAAATCAACAATATGCTTACGAGTTTAACATGAACATAGATAAAGTAGATACCTTTAGCAGAATAGACATTTTAAGTATTTTTAAGAAGTTGTGTCTTCTATTCATGCCACTCTAAAAAGTCCTCTATTTGCTTGCCAGAATAGCTGATGCATCTTACATTTCTACGTACAATATAAACACTCAAACATATGATGAGTTGGAAAAGGGGAGGAGGATTTGATGGGTGTCTGCAATTGTGTAAAAAGTATTTTTTCTTTCTTTTTTAAAGGGAGTTGGGTTAGAATTTGGAAATAGTTATGAAATAATTTTTAATGCATTTTTCCCCCTTGCATATTGGTTTACTCATCATGCTAGTCACAATTCAAGTTTGTGCAGACAAAAGAAAATGGTTGTCAAAAACGTTCCTCACATGAACATCCATTTACACATCAAATTCTTGTCCCTTTTAAGCTGCTAGTGAACCTCCTTTATAACTCCACTTCAGCTTTTTATCCACAGTCTTACTGAAGAAGGACACACAGAGGAAAAGTATGAATATATTTTGCAGATAGCTTTCTGTATTTTGTATATCCTTCCCATCTAGCGCACATAAAGCGAAAGGATTGTGATCATTAACTTGTTACTTCACTGATTAGGAATTCTGCTTGGAAGGGTTAAGATATAAAGCACTCACTCTGTAACAAGCATTACAGAATTGAACGTAGCACTGCGAGAGCTCAGCAAATGTCCCTTTACAAAGAAAGGCTACACTGCCTACATTTTGTTCCATTCTGCCAGTTCATAGGGTTTTTTCCATGAATTATTAATGAATCATTGTGAACAGGCAGGAGAAAAAAAAGAAATAAAACATGTAAAATTAAGCCTTTAAATTTTTTTCCCCATAGGTGTAACTAGAACTCAGCTCGGAGAGCTTAAGACAGTGCATAAGGACACAGGGATGGTATCGAAAGAAGTCTGAATTTACTTGTTCGGATTCCTCAGACAAGCTCGTAAACAACTCCTGGTTTACACATCTTGTTGTTTGTAGAGCAGCTAAATCATCTGATGAAAGGAAAGAAAAGAATTAATGCTAAGACCCATTACCTGTACCTGAACTGACTAAAAAAAGGCTCCTGGCATCATGGCACCCAATGGGCAGAAGACACAGACATGAAGAGCAGAAAAACAGTGTGGAAATGAGTTGTGCAAGTAACATCTGGTAAAGACTGACATGCTGTAGTTTCCACAGAGTTAGCTAAAAACAGGGCACTGTCCAGTTCCGTTTAGCAGACAATTCTGAGAAAAGTGACTCTGTAAAGAAGTGTAGAACAGGGGAGGGCTGTTCTTAAACTCTTGCATACACATTTATATACATGTGTGTGGTGTGGGTCTGTACAAATCAAAGCATCATCTCAGCAGCCTTTAAAAAAATAGGGGGGGCAACTCTACAGTATTGCTCACAGAACTGTTTTATTGCTATCGAAGCCTGGCATACTTCAGAACAAAAGCCCTGTAAACTGCATGAAGATTTTTGCCATTTTAGTTGTGATATTTGGGTACAAGTCTTCTAATATTCTTCTTATGTCTCAACAAACAACATGATTAACAAAGTCATCTGCTCATAAATTCAAATTATTACTTTTCATGGACTTTTTAACAGAAGGGTTATAGGAAGACCTCAGCTAAATTTCCAGATGTACGCTTTTGTGCCTTTGAAGAGGGGAAATAAAAACAATTAAATGTGTATATATATGTAAATGTGTATTTAAAAATGTGAGATGCCTTCCCTCTGTAATTGCTCAAAGGCCAAATTTGAGCAGTCTGAAATTTGTGGTCTGGCGTCAATAAATTCAAAGTCTGCATCAGAATTCATGGCTCACATCTAGAATTACTTTTAAACATATCTTTTTTTTCATGCCTGACATATTTACTTTAGAACTCAAAGATCAAAAAGAAAGGCTTTGTGAGTTCCTCAGTGCTAATCTTGGTGACATCTTTCAACTGCCCTTTTAAAGAACAAGCACAAACACTTTATAGTGAAGTGGAATGAACTCACTGAAAGGAGGTATGCAGCTTACTGAATCTGTCCACTCTGAGCTTGTTTCATGAAAAAAATAAAAGCTCATTTCCCTAGAAGTCCCTCTAGAAGTGAACTCTAAGAAAGCTTGGAAACACTCCAGGCAGCAGAAAAATCTTTCTTTCTGCTCACATCTCTAAGCTGAAAAACCCAACTGTTTGGTCTCATTGTTGAACAAAATTCATGACAGATCTTACATTTTTGTTTCTGTCTATTCTGTATCCATAATGGGGCAACAATTCCACAAGTTTTGATTTATATTTCTTTTATTTTACCTATACTCTTTGGCTAAATACTGCTATACTTCAAACTATTACAGGTATCCAATCAAAATACTTCCCCTCAAAGTCACAGGCAGCCATCTCCAACTCAATGATAACAGTATCTGGTTCAAAGCTTCATCCCATGTATTCTTTGTGAGGGTGAATACCCCAAGAGCTTTGCACCAGAGACCTCTGCAAACTGCGTTGCATGTTTTTCAAAGTTTTCTGCTGAAAGGGCACAAACAGGAGCACGAACTACAGATATTGTGTGACAGGTTAAAAAGGGGGAAATGTAAAAAGATGGTTTTGCAGATGGATTTTGACCGAAAGTAACTTCCATACCTTTGTAGCCTTACATGCATCTGTGGATACAGAGCAAGGTACAAAACATAAGTATCAGAAGTATACTTAAGTACAGGATCATATTTGGGTACCAGGAAGGGACCAAGGCCCCAGGGGTTGAAGGGAGGACAAACAGAAATCATGGCCTGCCACAGAGCATAAAACCCCACTCAAAACTCTCCTGAAAGAAAAACCTCACAAATCACCTGGACTGGTTCCACAGCATCAGAAAGCAGCTGCAAAATCCTCCTCTCACCCCCAGAAAACTTTCCAATAAAATGTCTGTGGCAGTCACCAAAGCTCTTGAGAATGCTGGGTTTGTTAAGTACAGCCAGGGTATACATTGTGGGGGAAAATATTCCAGAGGATTTGGCTTTAATGCATGCTCAAATGTGGCCTATGGCACATTCAGACCTCACCTGAGGCCTTCTCCACAAGTAAATTTTTCTGCTCTTTTGATCTACTATGCTCCTAAAAAGTAAATCCCTCCTTCTCAAACTTAATGTCACTTCAAGAGATTTGTGCACACCGAAGCTGCTCCACTTGGTGCCCAAGTGGGGCCGGCCCGTGCACCACACGAGTGAATACACAAAGGCAGAAATGGCTTCATTTTTTGCTGTGTTTAGTGGAGAGGAGCGTGAAGGCAGGGACATGAGGGGAAGGGCCCTGCCCTTTTGCTCGCCACCTGTGCCCCATTTCCCGCCTGCCGGCCCTGCTGTGGGCCACAAACCTGCCGCCCAAAAAGCCCCTCTCACACAGATTACTTCAAGTCACTGCTTTTCCATCGCTGCCTCAAATTTCCCCTTTTAAATCACAAGGAAAGCCACCCGAGTGAGGGCTGAGAGCTTTATTTAGTTACTGTTCAGCTGTGGCACTACTCCAGCAGGAGAAGGGCCCCTCATCCCAGCCTTCCAGAGGGGCTCCTTACCCCAGGCCAGTTCAACACAGCAAGTCCTGCTCCTCCTTCACAGGAGGACAGACGTGACTGAGGGGCTCACACAGACACCCTCCTGCTACCAAAATGGTGGCGAACCCACCACAGAAACGTCGCACCCTTTCCTCAAAAGAGCTTTACGGTATCTCCTCACAAACCCAAAGCCCGCCCTACCTGTGGCTGGGAGCTGTGCCTGCAGGGTGGCAAGGATCGCGATCCTCCTCCACTTCATCTTGCCCAGCCGGACGGTGCTGGGTGTGGAGGCCACGGGAGAGAAGAAGAAGAGGCTCCTCCACGGGCTGTGCTCGTGTGTGGCCGCCACAGGAAGCGGCTCACCTCCTATGAGGGCTTTCAGAGTCCACCTGCCGGCTTCCTCTGCCTTCACAGCCTCCGAGGGCTGGGGTTTGCCTTCTTGGTATTGATGTTTGGGGTTTCCTTTGGTGTTGTTATTCATCCTTTTCCTCTCTGCGAGATGGCTTTCAGTGAGTTGGGGTTTTTTTCCACTTCATCTGATGGTTCCTAGATCATCCCCACTCAGTGGCTGCTGGTCTCTGTTTCTGGTATCAAATTTGACCCGACTTCAAAAGGGATCTATGCAACTATTCCCAGTGCAGCACAGGGCATGAATAGAAATTTAAAACTAAGTTATAGTCACTCTTGAACAATACAGCTGGCTAAACTGGTAAGGATATAATTCTCATTTCTAACTCCCACTTTGTAGGAAATCTCACATTATTGTGCTCTTTTCAAATGCGGACAAATAAAAATTTTCACTGTTTTATTAATAAAGAAAAAAAGAAAAGTTTATTTTAGACAGCTGTGAATTAGAAAAGCTTGAAAACAAGGCCTAAAACTCAGCCTCACTCCCATCAAAATACATCTGGCTCAACAGATCACTGAGTGTTTAATGTTTACAATAGTAATGCTACTAATGCACTTGAGGATCAGAGCTTAGGCTAGGAGGAAGTACAAGCACCTCAATGCGTAATTTTTTTTCTCCTGTTTCTAATTCTTAGAAAAGAAAGAGGAATGTGCATCCCCAGGAGGTGCAGATACTGGTGATAAAAACGGCCCAAAAGTATGGCAAGATGAGAGTTATTGTGCATACAAGAAGTAAGGATTTATAGCCTTTTGAAAGCAAAAGAATGAAGTTCTTGGAAGGATTTCATCACCTTGCTGCCTGGAGTAATGAAGCCTAATATATGGATAAAGGAGTCTTTTCCTTTAATTTAATAATTATTATATATTGTGCCAGTCAATACCAAAATTTATAGACACTAGTAGTAGTCTAGCACCAAGTGTAATAGTGCAGCACGCCATTCTGTGACACCCAGGCAGTGCTGCTGAGCCTCTGCTCTCTCCCACCCTTGGGGAGGGTTTTCTTTGTGGCTCTTCTACCCCAAAAGCTCCAAGGAAAGGCTGGAGACGGGCTCTTACTCCCCACAGGCAGAAAGCAGAGCACAGCCCAGGAGAGCTGCCATGCACTGAACCTGAAAGAGGTGTCATTAGTCCCAGAAATGGCTGTGCTCAGGTACCTGTTCTATATTCCAATGCAAGCTGGATAAAGCCCTTTCTGTCCACTTCTCTGTGTGACAGAAGATTGGCTGAAACAAGGAATTAGTGAGCAGAAAAAGACCCCTGCTCTCACTGCTGGCTGCCTAAATCTCACTGATGCCTTATCCAAAAGCTAAAATAACATCATCCTAGTTATTGATATTTTTGGGTAACGGTGTTTCCAGAGAAGCAGATGGCACTGCTCATCACTATTCCACTGACCCCTGTCTCCTCCTGTTATTGATCATAGCTTCTCCCTCCGGCAGAAAGCCAGCAAATTATCACTTTGAATAAAGAGTTGAGGCCAAAGGTAAGGAAGAGAAATGAAGAGCTGTGTAAGAAAGAGAGATTAATGGTAACAGTAGGCACACTGGGAGAACAGCAGTTGGGCCAGAGGGTTTTGATGTCTAGATAGGGAAAGGTCAGAGAAACAGAGTATATGGACTTCAGTTGGAAGTATGGGTAGAGTCAGAAAAAGGCTTTGCATGACAGTGCCCCTCGAAATTCTCACCTCCCCATCCCTCAGCTTTTGAACTAAGGCAAGCTTATCATTATCCAAATATAATCAAAGTATACAGAGGAGCTCTCATGCTTGTATTACGAGTTATTCTCACAACAAACACGGCATGGGAGATGCAAATCACATGCAGACAAGCAGTACAGGAAAAGATAAAGGGGAAGTGATCTCTCCTCTAGGAAAAAGCTTTTCTGTGTTCATAAGGCTTGCAACTCTACCATGAGGAATGATTTGCTTAGAGTGTCACCTTCTTTTCAGCCTTCTAGTCTTTGCATCTCTAGGAGCTACACAGCACTGAAAAAACTTCAGCACTTCCTGCCCACATTGTGCATTGGCCAATCTTGCAAATGCATTTCTACAACAGTTTAAACCATGCTGATATTTCAGTTTACTCACTTCAGTCAGACTGTAAGGACTTTGTTAACCCTGGACTAGAAATGAATGCCAACCCTAGTTCAGCTGAACCAGCAGCAATTTTTCTCAATACAGACAAGGCCACAGCAGAAATATAAAACCCTTCCTGCTGTGTTAAGAAAAGCTCTCGGCTAAACTTGACTCTTCATCTAAACATATGGGTGGAGGAAAGTACATTTTCAAGAATTACCTGCACTGGGAAGACTGCAATATTTGATCTGTGGTTCCTGAAACAGAATGGGTCAGGGAACTGAAGTGGTCCCCAAGTACAACTCGGTGTGTTTAATGCTGGCTAAGGTGCAGCTCATTATCCGTAAGGATAAGATCTTTCATAAAATAGTCAAGGCATACATTCAACTGGTTCTGTGCATCCATATGCCATCCTTTCTCTGGACACAAAAAATCCTGGAACAGCTCTAATGCAAGGGGCTGATTCATCCCCAGAAGCATTCCCTTTTCACGCTTACTGGTTATGCTTTGACTGTACTATAAAAAAAAAAAAAGCAGCAGGGTTTGCAGTTTTAACAGGAAATAAATGAAAACTAAAAAAAAAAAAAAAAAAACAAACCCACACCACAGTCAAGCTGAGGATTTAAAAAAAAAATATAACTACACACTGCCCTCTGGCTCCTATATTGCTACCACAGAGATATGTCTGTAATCATCACCGCAGACTGCTGGGATTGAGAACAGGTCGGTTATCAGGAGCTCTCCTAAGCCTATTTGATACAGTTAGCACTCGCAGGCAAAATTAATTCCTACATCACCTGATGGAGGAGCTGGCCAACTTTAGAGACGTGAGAATCCAGACAGACTGCAGAGCCTTGCCCCTGATGCAGCAGGGAGTGACACTTGCAGTGCCATAATTAACTCAACAAGTATTAAAAACATTTTTGGAGATGTTCGCACAAAGATAATGGGTGTTAAAAAAAGCAACAATTTTCACCGGTGAGCAAGCTGTAGCCTCCAGCCAGGCACGCCATTCAGGCAGGAGACTAATACACTGAAAAGAAATGGTCTGCTGTTTATAGCATGTAAGCCCACAATTTTTATTGATAAAATGTGGCAGACTGACAGTCCTACACTGCTTCACTGCATTTCAATGCACTGTAGTGCCTTACAGTGTAGCTTCGATTTGCTATAATTGGGTTCAACTGTGCTAATCCCCTTGGAATGCAGCAATTAATACTTATTTAGTGGTAATGGCTGCATTCCAAGAGGATTAGTCCCTGCCCTGCACTTTTGCCAGCAAATGGAGAGCTGGAAAGAAGACCGTGTGTAACTACAGGTCTTGCTTTACAGCTCCCAACAGGGAGACAGAGAAGTTGGTCTTTCTACAACTGCCCCCCTTTGTGTATGAAAATACTACTTTTCCAAGGAAAACCCACTTGACTGTCACTACTCCTTGCAGCTGCATTGAGAAAATAGAAACCCTGACACACACAACAAGAAAAAAAAACAAACACAAAAAGGGACACCTGTGCAGTACCACAAAGACAAACACAGCCACGAGTGCATGTTTCCTATGGGAGATTATAAACAGGCCCTGATGCAGTGCAAAACCAAATTTCTATTCATTATTTCAGGGATTTTTGTGACTGGCAGTTTCCTGTTCCTGCTATGGTCTTAAAATTTTCAGTGCAACAGGGGTTGTGGAAACCTATAAAGGAGTTGTTAGTAGAAAGTTAAAATACACCCTCTTTGAATGCTCAATTTTGAGACTACTGAATCTGTAATGTCCAATTTTTCCCTCCCTGGTGAAGCCTTTATGATCTGCTCTGGATCTTTTTGTTGTTGCTAATGTACTCAAGAGACCACCGCTTATGACATATTTTAAGGAGGAAGAACAATGCTGCTTTTCTTTTAGGCTACCTAAGCTACACTCTCTGGCATCATCAACACTTTCACCTGTTAATTGCAGGTGAATTTCCCCAATTACATTGCAGCATATGTAGAAAAGTTCTGTGATTTTATCACTAAACACATTCTGGAAATGCTCTTTTTAATTATAGAGCACCTTCAGTATTTTTTTGAATGACTGTACAGAATATAACTTATCAGGCTATGCCTTCTAGGAATATAAAAATATTGTGAAACCAGATTTTAAGGGCTGTAACAGGTGTTTTCATTTCTTTTATTTTCGTCCTGTCTTCACCCCTAACACATCCCTCTTCTGGATGTTTCAAATGCTTACCTGAGGAAAAACTTAATTAAATTAACTGAAATTAATGTAAGCATTTAAAACAAATAAAAAGTCCAATTCATGCTTGATTAGGCAACTGGTTTTAGCTAAATGACAACAGGAAATAAGTGTGCAGTGTTCTTATATCATGCAGCGTTTGTACAACTATTTCTCCTTCTTATCCCTAAACAATTGCTACCTTTCAATCTAGAAACAGCTACTTATTAATACTGGAAGATGTTTAACAGGTTCCATTGGCATAAAAACATAATAGAAATACAAATTTATCTTCAGAGTTTTCGCATAAATATACATGCTTACATACTCTCCTCTTTCAACAAGTCCCACAGCAGCTGTTGGGCCCACCACCATAAATGTGGCACCTCTTTTGTTTAAACTGAAGAAATTCTATGCAAAACTAAGCTTAGCAGCTGCAGGAATCAGAAACAAATAGTATTGGGGAATTTTTAAGGTTTTTTTAATGTATGATATTAAGAGCTAGAGAAAAAAAAAAAAAAAAATTAGAACACTCATTACAGCTAGCAGTTTCTTTGATAAAACCTACCATCCCCTAAACAATACAGATTTTCAGGCCTGGTGATACTAACTGCAGACCTGGTCACACTCAACCAGATTTTGGCTCCACAATCAGCACAGCTAATGAAACTCTCATTTTCAAAACACAGGACTTTTGTACCTTTTTTTATAGATGAACTGGGGTTTGTTCCCTGTGCCAAGCTCACAGTTGTCAGGACATTCATAGGAGCTGGGTGGCTTCAAGGTCAGACTTCCCATTTCAAATCAGAATCCAACAGAGTACAAACAAATCTGACAAAGTTAAGTACCCAGGCACGTTACCTAAGCCTTGCTTCCACAGAAAACCAGAACACTGTGAAGAACACTGACCACTACACCCAGAACGAATGAGTCTCACAGCCTAATCTTCTTACACACAATTCAACTCAGAAATTCTGAGGAAACCTCTAGACACAAAAGTTCTTAAGTCAAAAAGCCCTGGGAGCAACTCTGAGAGGCTCACATGAGAAACTCCTGGGCTGAACTCCCCAGCAGGGAAAATACAATTACTGGGGAGCACCAAAGGAAAATACAATTATTGGGCAGCACCAAGGACTGCTCCCCTCGAGCAGAGGAGCCGGCAGGGAGGGGAGGGCAGTAGCCTCAACACAAGATAAACAGTCCCACAGTACCTGGACAAGAACAGAGGTCAGGTGATAGCAACCAGGGTCAACCACGCTTGAGTCAGGTTTGAGGCCAAGACGGTGGAACTGAGCAAGCAACAAGAGCCTGAACTCTTAACACATCCCTCACAGAAAAAGGGGAAGCTTCAGGCTTTTCCCAGCTGTGTCTCATCACCCAAACACCTGCACATCATCAGGGCAGCCCAAACCACGGGAGAGCAGCCTGGGGGCACCTGAAGAGCCCAAGATTAATCAGATGTTGGGAATTAAAAATCAGCGTCAAGTGGTTTAATTCAGCTCACAATAAGCCTAAGCCAAAGCATGGTCACGCTAATGAACCAACCGCCACAACAAC
>VZTE01000845.1:1752373-1803046 GCA_013397775.1 Eulacestoma nigropectus | reverse complement strand
CCCTTTTGGATTTGACAGAAATAAACACTCTTGAGTCTGGAGCTAGCTGATGTTCCGAGGCATTCTATACCTGTCTCCATTTCCTTTACTAGAGTTACTTAATTTAAAAACCTTTAAATCATTTTCATGGATATTACTTCTGAGCTCTCCATAGCACAAAATGATTACAAAACACAAAAAAATGATGAATGCTCCTTTTTTTTTGCAGCCAGCAGGCTGCTGTGTTTATGGAGGGAAGCATTCATAATGTAAAGCACTGTAGAAAAAGAATTTGTTCATATTATGCCCCGTCGTTTGCTTTTCCAGCATCTTTGAGTTATGATGAATTCAATAACCACTTTTAAGTATTAAACATTTAACACTCCAGCCGAACGTAAGTCTATGGCTCCCTCTTGTGTTCAACAAGAATATATCAGTTTATTGGATTTTTTATCTCGATTCAATGTTTTTGCTCAGGAAAAACCTTTTGAAAACAAATTAATCCATTAAGTTATGATTAATACTTTTTGTGTTAGTCTGATACTCTGAGCTACGTCTATTTTATTGTGAAGGTCACAGGCACAATATTAAACAGCTAAGAAACTAATTCCAGAGAAAACTGAATAAAGGATTAAATGAATACCCGATATGTTTAAGATCTATTGTGTAATGATGTTGCGTGCTGCAAGAGGCTACTGGGCACAAGTCTTACATTTAAAACGCAAGAAAGAAATTGAAAATCAAGAAGTAGAAACACAAACATATCAATGAGCAAGATCAGTAGGAGGAAGAACATGACAGGTTGTGATTACCCTTATTAGATTCCCAGCTAACAAACATCCTGTGTCAGATTCCCGTGAATGCAGGTACCTCCCAGGTATGGAGGCTGATTTCATTGCTGTTGAGAATATGCTCAGGTACTTTAAGCATGCCATGGTAGAGGATAAACGTAGAAACCAAATCACGGATTCACTGCTTACAGCTGTATCAATTGATTATACTCAGCCTCTTCTATTCTAAGCCACAGTATTACTCCTGGATGTCAGGAAAAAAGGAAACGTGCTCACAAACGAATTCCCAAATGAGCTGAACAGAATGAAGGTGAGCACAGGGAAAAGAGGTGAGGGAAAATAGGACCAGCTGATGACTTTCCTGGGTTGCTGATACAAACTTTTACACCTCTATTACTAAGAGAGAAGACTGATAACCTGAACTGCTTTACATTCCCTTACTACATAAAAAAACCACACCAAAATACTCAGTGAGATGCACAGGTACAACTCTAGAGTTCTTCTCTGACCAACCCTCAAATCCAGGTCTGTAGATGTAGCTTAACCATTCTGCTGTTCACCACTCTCCCAAAGGAACATTTGGTTGAGGTCCTCCCAAATCTCAAAGGCAAGGAGAGATTTGGATGATCTAAAATTGTTGCAGTAGTATTACAAAACTATTTTAAGATCTTATCGTTACCAAAAAACGCCCTTCCACTTCCAAACAGAAAATACTTGGGAGTTGGTACTAAAAGGACAAGAAAACCAGAAACAAAGCCAGCCTTATTCTGTACCAAACCCTCAAATGCAAGCAGTACTTTTGAAGGTGGTGTACTGCTTTTGGCTGGGATGGAGGTTTGGGTTTTGTGGTTGGGGCTTTTTTTTCTGAGCTTGCTTGGGGCTATGTTTTGAATTTGTGCTTAAAACAGCCTTGATGATACACCAATGTTTTATTGTTTATATAATGTCAAGACCTTTCCTGCTTCTCACCCTGCCCCACCAGCAAGGAATCTGGGGGTGCAGAAGCAGCTGCTGGAAGAAGGAAGTTGGGGATGTATGGAATGATGGCATTTGTCTTTCCAATTTTCCATTTCACGGCATTAGATGCAGGAAAGAATGTGAAATACAAAGGCTGATTTAATCCAAGGAGGGGAAGGCAGGTGTAAGTAGGGATGTTTCCTCATTTATTCCAGCAAGAATGAAAGACACCAGAGCAACAGTAAAATAAGAATACTTAAGAAAAGAGAGTGCTTGTATGAAAGAGGGCAGGAGGGAGAGAATAATTCTTGGACATGCAATAAATAATGCTTGACACCACTTGTCAAAAAAATATTTTAATTTTAACAAAAGCCCAGCATCATCTCACACATCAGAAGTTACAGAGTGACATGTAATGCATTCAGGTGTCCTCACAGAAAGGATTGAGTCCATGACAGAGATTCATTTGAGTTTTTACAACTGTCATACCTTTTATAAAAATATTTTACAATTTCATATTAAATACCAGTGTTACCTATTCAACATAAATTGTTTCTATACTGTCAGGTTTTTTGATCTTAAATTAGTTTTAAAATAGTAGAACAGAACAGTAGAATAGTACCAAGTACCTTCCTTCCCCTTATGGAGAAAGAAATCTTAATAAGTTACATAAAAAATACTTTCACAAATCATTCCAGTATTTGAGAAAAGGAGTGATGTAACAACAACATTAAGATATAGGGATTTTACATGAGAAATCCCACTCTTCTATATATCAGCCTCCTCTAAGGAGTCTAAATTCTTTACTCTAGATCAACTAGGTAGTATTTGCTGTCTGTAAAATCAACTTATTTGTTCATAAAAACTTTTTAGTGTTTGTGAACTCAGCACACAGCAAATCAGAGAGAATGTACAAAGGTGTTTTTTGTGGTTGCGTGCAACTTACTTTAACACAGAATTAATTAAGCACACCTTTCATTAATTTTCATTCCCTACAAATCATGAATCATATGTGTCATACTATATTGCTTCTTCTTCACTTCTGGGTTACTAATCCAAAATTGTTGTGTAAGGCTTCCAAACCCCAAAATCTGCTCAGTTCTGCTGTTGAGGGTAATTAAAGCTGATACACTGCCATTTGATCAGACTAACAGAGCTGAAGATTTCAGAATCCCAATCAGAAAACCTTTACCCTTCACAACATCCTCACTGAATTTACAAGCCACTACTCTTCTGAAGTTGGATATTTTAGGTACTACTGACCTGCTTCTATTAGAGAGTCAGGGCACATAATCAGCTGAGGAACTGCCAAGAACTTATCTTGAGGTATAGGTACAGTTGGCAGAAACACAACTGTATTCTACAGCACATTCAATATAGGCAGCAAAACAGAAAAATGGCTCAAACAGGTGAGTTTATCAGTGTGAAAAGAAAAATCTTAACAGGATTTGGGCACACAGCACACCATTTGCCATTGTAATACAGGCAGTGCTTTCCATTCCACTGAGCCAAGTCAGCTGAGCCATCCTGCAGGACTTCACCATAAAATTCTAAACTAAACTGGTATTAAAAATAAAATAATATTGGAAAGTCCTCAGAAACATATTATTTAACTAAGGCACTCAAAGCTTTAGAACTGGACTAATCCTTTAGATTCCAGTAAACACAATACTTCTGAATGCACACTGCCAGACACCTTTCCAAATTCCAGTGAATGAAATTAAGTTATTGCTTATGCACAAAGGTTTTTCAGTGTGACATGATTCAAGTTACTGAGAAGTTAAATCTGCTTCATCAGGGTAATACATGCTCATTAACAATGCAAGGTGTTTGATTCATTATTATTAATTCAGCTCTACAGTACATACAAAAAAGAAATCTTTCATGAAAACAGCCAAAGCAATTCATTTTCATACCAGCATCACCAAAGATCTTCTTCTTTCACCTACAGAAAGTAAGAATAAGAGTGAAATGAATGCATAATTTGTGTTGACTATGCCAAAATATATTTGAAAGTTCTAAAGACTTAGTTTTATGTAGACAGTAGAACACAATTTCTCTATACTTCAATATCATAATGACAGATTCAACAGCGATTTTCTTTTGAAAATATTAGCAATATTGCTGCAATCCTATTAATACAGCTTTAGAAATGCTGAAGAGTCTCATTACTTTTAATTATTAGACCAAAACATCATCTGTCTCGCAATTAATTCAAACAGAGGACAGTGACTGTGTCCACTCTACAGGAGTCACTCCTCGCTGTTAACAACAAGAACTTTTACAGATTTGAAATATCATGAGAGTTAGGCATGAAAAACTTCAGTACTTACTAAGGCTTGACACTGTAATACTCTTCTGGTGTCACAATTTTCAATCCACCAAAGTAGTCCAGGACCCAAATATTGGTGATGTTGAATTTGGCAAAGAACCAGTTATGATCCTTGGGCCAACTTTCCATTTCAGGGTGGCGACTGAATAATGCTTTTTTTGCTAAGCCTGCTTCTGAATCATTCACCTAAACAAAACAACAGGAAAATATTACAGCAAGATAGTCAGGCAAAGATAAATTTTAGCTAAAAAACCACTGCTGACTGCAGTGTGCTTTTTTTAGTTCAGCCATGTCTTGTCCCAAGGGGCTCATTACTGTGGCTGACTCCGCTCATCTTCAGTGTGGTGTGCAACTGCGTGAGACAGACAACACTCCCAAAGTAGTGGATTTTAACATTAAATCAAAAGGCTGCTTTTAGAGTTAGCACGAGCAAGGAAGTACTTCATCAACATAAGAATAAATCTTTCAAAAAATCACAAAACAGAGAAGTATGGATTCTAGGTGAATTATAATGTGATGTGTTAGGTGTCATTTTACCTCCTCTGCACCTGCTCATTCAAACTGACAGAAACAAATCCAGGTGTGCTGTTTGACATTTGCAAACACACACACACACACTCCCCCACACAGGATGGTATAACAGAATCTATAGAGAGGGGAAGCTGAAAAGTGTGACAGCACTTAAAGTACAATGTGCAGATGTTTAAAGGGTTAAATCAACAATTTAGAGCTCTGTGTATGGTACAAGAAGAACCACCCAAATAAAATCAACTCCATTATTAATGAGAAACCCAGAAATGCAACTAAAAGATTGCTGAGTGCGATCTACAAATACCAGAGCTGTAAAAACACCAAATAAGAATTGAGACTATCATGTAAAAGAGAGTAGTGATGGCTAGTTCTCATCCTCAATCATTATCCCCAATAATGGGATTAGGATCTTCAATGAGTGACACATGCAGTTCTCAATTCCTCCTACGAGACACCAAAGTACTGGTGCACAAAGGAACACTGCCCAGGCAGCAAGGCCACCGGATCATACAATGCACACTTTTTGTCTATAATACCTGCAACTTTGTAGCTCAGGTTAGTATTTACTTCAACTGAGTTTCAGAAGCAGGCATTGTCACACTGCATGAACCAAAGAATTTAACTGAGCAACAGAGATGTGAATGAAGTATGAAGGTTTTTCCAAAATAATGGCCTTAGATTTCTTAGTTTCAGAACACATCTACAGGAATGAGGGAGATTTCTTGTGGTTTTGTCCCCCCAAATTCCTTGCTACAGGCATGTCTACAAAGCTCCTGCAAGAATCAAGTCTTAACTTCATTTTCCTCCCACGAACTACAAGCTGGCCTCTGGGTATCACAGCACAGAACATCTCTGCATGTGCTTTGGCACAGAATTTCTCACCTTTCTCTTCTCCCTCCACTAAACAAATCTATTTGATGCACACAACCCTGCCCCAGTGTCAGCTTTCAGCTGCTTACCTTTACAATGCTCCCAACGAAGATTATGTGGGCACAGAGGGGGTTCTGGGGATCGTATCTGTGCTTCCTGCAGTAAGGAGTCTGTGCCAAAGACACAGTCAAGGAGGCATTTGAATTGACCTGAAATGCAAGAAGTAAGATAAGATGTTTATGCTTACTTTTCTTCCGTGAAAGAAATGTCACACCCACCACATTTTCAGCTCTTGGTACTTTATTCAGCTCAGTAATACTGGCAAAAAGAACAGAGCTGTCATCACCTTTTCCGAACTACATCTGAAAGGCTCCTTGGATGAGCTCTGAATCTGAAATAAAGCCCAGTTCAGAAGTGTGCTGAAGCTTGTTAGCATAAAATGCAAGCATCACAGAAAAGCATTCCTTATAACTCTGAATTCAGCCTACCTATTTCACATGCAAATGATGATATATTACAATTTACAGACACAAAGAACAGTACAGAAGAAAGAACACACAGTGAACTTCATCAGGTTAATTCTGGTGGAAGGACAAAGTGTTACTGAGAAGGCAACCCACTGAGCTTCACAACTGTTGATAAAATTACTTAAAACAAAACCAAAAAACTCATCTCTTCAAAACAGCCTCCTGGCTCCCCCATACAGCTCTTTTGGCAGTTAAAGTGAATTTTAGAAGTTAGGTTTTAAAAAAATTCTGAGTATTTAAGTGAAACACCCAACTTGAAGAATTAAAGAACCTGTATCTGATTGTTTTCCTCAAAACTAATTTGGTGACCATGGCTTGAAAAGCATTGGTGCCAAACACGACTGCAGAATGTCACCTACTAAGGGCCATTATCTCCCAGTAAGGGAAGTTCCCCTGCTTTGAGGAACTTCATTAGAAGGGCTCATGTCCAAGAGAAACCCCTCAAAGCCACTTGAACACCACCGGTGACCTCATGAAACAGGAGCAACCACTTGAGAGATAGGAAGTTGCTTAACTCCGAGAAAGCTGACTCATGATTATCCGGCACCTTCTCCCTTGCACGTGACTATCACACGTCAAGTTTCTGCCCTGAAGCAGCAAAATAAGGACCTGTTGAGGAGCCTTCTGAAGGAAATATTCATTAGCAGTTTATACCGTGGGTTTTCTGTTATTCTGAAATAACATATCTGGGGTGGGAATGGAGATATTAGGCAGGATGAATTAGGCTCTCTACAGGACTTAGATACATAACTAAACTATTTTAAGGTAACAAACTAAAACCTGACGGGGAACAAACAAAACGTGATAAAACAAAGTCTGAAAAATTAGCATTATTTCGTGGTTTGTGTTTGTTTTACTAATATTGTAACAGTTACTAAAGCAAACAAAAAAATCTAATAAAGGAGGCATACAAGTGCTATTTCCCTAAGTTTTTAGCAACCTCTTGGCCAGAAAAGATCTGGGACAAGGCCAATTACACACTCAGTCTCAGCATGCCAATGCTGCCTTTTGCTGTGTGCTTCCTTTGATGGTAAGCTCCAGAGATTTAATTACTATTTCTTCAGCAGCTCATGTAGGAATTCTCTTTGCTTAAGTCCCACACCGACAATTTCCAGCCCTTTTGACAATTTTTTTGGTGACATTCTCTCTGTTTAAATATTCCACGGCGCCTCATTTCTTTGCTCAGTGCTTCTGGAAGCTGCAGAGACTTCTTCTTTCTGGTGCTGCCCTTTCTCAAGACCATGATCAGCAGGAAATTCTCAGGAGGCCTCCTGAGTGTCACCACAGACAGCACTGCTCACGCTTAGCTAGCTGCTCAAGGGCTAATAATTGTCCCCAGGGCTGACAAACAGGAACAGCCCAAGGAACGGCCATAAACTAAAACACGGGAAGTTCCAGCTGAACATGAGGAACAATTTTACGCTGAAAGTGGCAGAGCACTGGAACAGCTGCCCATGGAGGTCGCGGTCCCTCTCTGGAGACATTCAAACCCCACCTGGACGTGTTCCTGTGTCACCTGCCCGAGGTGACCCAACCTTGGCAGAGGGGTTGGGCTGGACGATCTCCAGAGGTTCCTTCCAGCCCCAACAATTCCGTGGCTCTGTGAACCAGCGCTGTCACACTGCCTTACAATCACCACTTGCCGGTGGGATAAAAAAGCGCAGGCAACCCAGCCGAACAGACGCTGCCTGAGTAACCTGGGTGCTTCTCTCAGAGTCCCTCATGGGGTCACTGTTCACACCCGCGGTGCCAGCGCAGTGACACCGCCTTCCCCCGCCCTGCCGCTCCCGCTCACCTCCAGGTCCTGCACGGAGATCTCCATGTCGGTCAGGTACAGGTAGGGGACGCCGCTGCCGCCGCTGGGCCCGGGCGGGCCGTCGCTGAGGGAGAAGATGTTGGCGAAGGGGCGGCCGCGCAGTCCCTCCTGCGCCGACAGCGTGGCCAGCGCGCCCCAGTCGCAGCTGTGCAGGACGTAGCGCGCCATGCGCGCCGCCTCCTCGGGCGGCGGGATGGCCGCGACGGCCGCCAACAGCAGCCCCGACGCGGCGCACAGGAGCAGCAGCCGCGCCATCGCTCCCCGGCCAGCTGAGGACACGGACATCGCCCCACACACAGCCGCGGACAAGAACATCCCACCGCACCCGGCGCCTACCAGCGACTGCCGGGCCCCCCCGCACAGCCTCCGCACCGCGCCGGGAGGGGTGGAGCTCCACCAATGGGAGCAGCGCGGCCCGCCCCCCTGAGCCAATGAGGGACAACCTCCAGGGGAGGCGAGCCAGCCCGCCCGCTTCCAGCCAATAGGCTTGCGAGCCCCGAGCCACCCACCCANCCCGCAGCCCGGCAGCCAATGGGGGCCCTGCTGTGCGTCACCGAATCGGGGGAAAAGACCCCAAAATCAGCGAGTCCAAGCTGTGACCCCACACTACCGAGTGACCCAAACCATGGCGCGGAGTGCCCGGTCCAGCCTTCCCTTGAACTCCTCCGGGGACGGTGACTCCAAAGCCTCTAATGAGCAGCCCATTACAGTATCTAATCACCCTTTCTGTGAAGAAAATCTTCGTGATGTCCAGCCCGAACTTCGCCTGGCACAGCTTGAGGTCATTTCCTCTCATCCTGTCAGTGGTTCCTTGGGAGAAGAGGCCGAACCCCACCTGGTTCCTTTCAAGGAGTTGTAGAGAGCGACAAGGTCATCCCTGAGCCTCCTTTTCTCCAGGCTGAACATCCCCAGCTCCCTCACTGGCTCCTCATCAGACTTGTGCTCCAGGCCCTTCCCCAGCTCCGCTGCCTTCTCTGCACTCGCTCCAGCCCCTCAATGCCTTTCTTGAACTCAGGGACCCAAAACTGGACACAGGACTCGAGGGGCCTCGCCAGTGCCGAGCACGGAGGGACAATCACTGCCCTTCTCCGGGCCAGGATGCCATTGTCGGCCTTGTCGGACCTCACCGCGCTGGCCCCGGCCCAGAGAGTTCCCTGACAATCCCGTTTCCGTGGAGCACCAGGAGCGGCTCCCCGCGCCCATCGCGGAAGAAGGGAAGGTGGTGGCGGCGCTCCCGCTGGCCTGCGGGGGGTGCTGGCGGGACGCTGCTCCCGGCCATGTCCCGGCCGTGTCCCGGCCGTGCTCCGGCGGCTCCCGCCTGTGCGGGCGCTCCGGGGCGGCTGGACCCGAGCCAGTGCCCCTCTCCGCTATTCCCCGGCTCGGAGCCGGCCCGTTCTGCGGGGTCCGCGTGACCTGGGACAGGCCACGGCGCGGTGCCCGGCAGCAGCCGTCCCCTGGCATCTCCCCTGCTTTGTCTGCCTGGGGAAGTCTGTCACATCCTGGAAGTGCCCAAAACACGCGTGGATATGTCACCTGAGGACATGCTTTAAAGGTGAGCACGGCGTGCTGGGTTAACAGGTGGACTCGGTGATCCTAAAGCTCTTTCCCAACCATAATGATTCTGTCGTTCTACAATCCAAGGGGTGGCACCATCGGCCCCACTATCCCTGCCCACTGCTAAATCAGTCTCAAAGGCTGGTTCTGTGTCACCACAGGTGTTTGGGGCCCAGCCTTCCCTTGGGAAAAGCCTGTCCTTTGATCACAGCAGCAGGGACTATCTGTTTTGGACTGTAAAGCCCACGGGATGATTTGCCATTGGGCAGAGCTCAGGCGTTACCTCTTGCACACTGCCACGGGGTGTATGTCAGAGCCCTTGCCTCTACAAGGCTTGGTTTTCTTAGTTGAACACCACTCCACCTTCCACTGAAGGCTCTTCCAAGCATTACTTACCCAAATAAACACTGAGCTACCTTATTTTACCCATCACTTTGTGATCAGTAACCTTATAAAGATTTGTACAAAGAGAAGTTTTTAACTGGCATAATACTGAGTCTTCATTCAACTTGTCCTAAAAGATGGTGGCGTTTCATATTTCCACCTGGATCCAAGTATGTCCGTACTATGTAAACAGCAACATAGCACTGAGAAAGCCAAATTAACTTGCCCTGTGACCACCATCTGCCCCAGGTGCCCCACACAACCCTCAGCTTATAGCAGGCCAGATGGATCATCCTGTTGGGCTGAACTCAGCAAGGGAAACACACCACCCATCCATCCCCTACTATTTGTCTGCTGTCCTGTACAGGCAGAACAAAATAATTTTTCCTCCAGTATTCCCCTTGCCTGCAGAGATCCCTGCCTCCTCTCCAGGACACATGGAGCCTTCTGCTGCTGCATTCTCCTGGAGATGCTCAGGAGAAACTAAAATTTTCATAGGAAAAGGAAAAAAGAAAAAAAAAAGAAAAAAAAAAAAAAAAAAAACAAAACAAAACCAAAAAAAGGATGCTCTAAACCCCTGATGTGCAGCCACTCAGCCACTCAGGTAGGTGGCTGAGCTTGTTTGTGGTACAGGACAAGTGATATTTCAGGGCAGAGTGCTGAGGAGACAACCAGAGGGAGGAAAGAAGTGAGTTATGAGACGAGAGACTGCCTATAGGGGAGTAACAACTTGTGCCACAGGGTGAAAAAAGAATGGGTAGAAAGGAAAGAAGATGCACTGAATGAAGGGAGCTAGTTTTGGCCCCTTATTTCTTGCATGGGTAGTGTGGAGTGAACCTCCTCGGTCAGGGTAAGGTCTGTAAATGTTTCAGCTGGCTCTGAAATGATGAGTTGTCTGAAGTAAATCTCCAGGCTCTCTCACTTCCTCAGTTAGATCTCAGAGAAAGGAGAAGGATTCTCTCTGTTGTGCTGCAATATGTCTAGGGGCTCTCATCATCCTTGCATAACAGGGTCAAGAAAGTATCGCTAGGCACTAGTTCTCCTTTTCAACTCACGTGCTTCACTGCATTTAAAAAACAGTAAATAGACAGTAATATCTGACCATAAATGGAGCCAAGTTTACTTCCTCCAAGGCTGAGTCCATGGAACAGTCTTAATTTCAGTGTGTTTTATATGTGATGGGCTTCAGGCTGTGTCCCTGGAGAAGGTGTATTTTAGTCAGAAAGTGGGCAAGGTCTCCATCCTGGCTTGTGTCATGTTTTGTGTGCCCTCTTCAGAGCTGGTTTTCCCCGAACCAGCTCTCTCTGTAGACAGCCTGCTTGCTGGATGGGCTGGGCACAGTTTCTCCTCAGACACAGCCTGGCTGTGCACTGGTCCAGGCTTCCTGTCTAAGTCATGCAGTCTGTCCGTGAACAGAAACCTTTCTGTGTCCAGATAACACTCGGGGGCTGTGCAGTCTCGCTGTGTGCAGCGCTTGATTCCAGAGCCAGGCCCGCTCTCCGGGTCCAAATGACAGCCAGGGTGATTAAAGTCACTTGCCGGGGTGATTAAAGTCACTTGCCGCTGCGTTTGACAGAAGAGACTGACCTGTGAGTCAGCTCTGGCAAACGCTGAAGTACTCAGTGCTTTGAAGTGCCAGTGCTTGATGCCACATGAGACCCACCATGCAAATTGTTTCTAAAAATGTTGGTTAGATACTCTGCTGAGGAGATACCAGCCCTGCTGAGCAACGCAGCCCTGCTGCTGCTAGGAAGTGGCAGACAACGCAGACCTTTGCTGAGCACAGAGAGGTGTTGCATGCTTGTGCATAAGGCATGTATTTGTTCTCACCCTCAAACTTCCTGAATTACCTTGGTTGGGAATTTAGCTTGTGACTCTTTCCTCAGTGTATTTTTTAGAAGATAGGTAAAGTTATTATAGTGCTGGCCTGCTGTTCAGCCAAAAGTCCTTTTACTTTTTCAACAGCCACCACACAGGCAGTGGCAAGGCAAGCTTCCTCTGTGCATAACCTGTTGGGGACCAGAAATGTTGTTCCATTTTCAGTCAGAAAATCTTGTTCAGTCAGAGCTTGGGCTGCACACTGAGGAAGCTGCTGGCAAGGGCCACTGCTTGTGACGCTGCTTTCCAGGACAGTGAGAGATGGGCAGTAGCACTGGCCTGAGAACACTGTAATCAAAACCAGCACATTTACCCAGAATTGTGTCAGCACCTCTCTTCTGACGGGTTTTGTTGGTTTATATTAAGCCTAGCATACCAAAACTAGTAACTATAGAGGAATTGTTCAGTCTGCAAGCAAGCTGTCAGTGGCTCATGCTGATAATATTTGTCCCACCACTACATGAGTACAATGGGATGCAGCCATGCCTCTTAATACCCCAGCTCAGTTTGTTCCCTGAAGTCAAGCAGATCAGCAGTGAAAGAAGAGCTCTCCGAAGACATTCAGGTGTATTTGAACACCACCCACCAGCCCCTGGTGCGGCCAGGGTGATCCACCTCAGTGTGGTCTCACTATTATGAGGTGAAATGCTCCGTGTGCCATACCACATTCTCCTAACTTTACTCTGCTTAGGGACAGGCTTTTGCCCAGAGCCTGGCAATTACAAAGCCTTAATTAAGAAGCCTGGTTAGTCTGAACCATGATGTTAGAGCTCAGGTGCCAGCTGACAGTCAGTAACACGTGAAATGATTCAATCTTTCAGTTAGTCTCTACCACCTACTTTTTTATGTGGCCGCCACGAAAAACACACAAACAATTCCAATTCAGCTTAGTGAGAGCCACTTTATAGCCATGTCCTTCCATTGAATTCCCTTTGGTAATGGGACTTTCCCACTGACATCAGTTCCCAGGGGTGCAGAGAGCCTGGCACGCCGGTCCCTGTGTCCGTGTGGGGGCTGGCACATGTGTGTGTGAGTGAGTTTGTGTGTTTGTGCTCTCAGACGTGCTTCGCTGCAGCTGCAGGACCCCAGCAAAAAAATGTCAATGGTACAAAGCGTTCCAGCTGAGTTCATTTCCTGCTGAGGAGTCCCTGAAGAGGAGACTGAGGCTCAGCATCCACAGTGTTGGTTTAGTGCTGAGGGGCACGGGCAGACGCCTCGGAGCACACTTAGCAGAATGGTGGGTTCAAAAAGCGAGTTTCCCATAGAAAAACGCTGCTCACGTTCACTTCCTCTCGGGCTGCCAGTGTCAGACCTGATATATAAAGCAACCCAAAACAGGATGTTGGCTTTTAGCGTTGATTGATCTTTGAAATGCAAATGTTGTTTTTTCGGTAGTTACCTTATCCCCCATTTTTTTTTCAGTTGAGAATTGCGTTGCTTGAGTGGGAACAGGAAGGGTTGAGACCCCGTTTTCAGGAGGGCAAAAGCCCAATATAGTAACAGCTGCTGGTTAGTGGTGTAAATTCTGGGAAATGACGTGGATAACAGCAGCCAAGGCCAGGCAGAGAGGTGGACAGAACAACCTCAGATACTGGCACTGACAGGTGAGCTCTACTGAAGCCCTCAACAAATGCCTTAACAAAGCATAGAACTGCAATCTGTCTAGCAGGAACCCACAGCTCCCTCCACCCTTTGCTCACCCACGACCCTGACAAACATACCTTCCCAGATTTGGCAGCTAGGCAGACACACCCAAATGAGCTAACTGCATGGACACAAATGTCACGGACACAAGTTCCAGATGCCCTCCAAAGCTCTTTTAACTAACTGGTTTTTGAATAAAGCATAGCCATGTCCCTGCATCTCCTTTCTGTGGCTCACTCTGAGCACCCTGTGGACATTCCATTGTCCGTCCTTTGTAGCCAAAATCTAAGAGGCCAGCAAATGTTGCCCACAGTATTTCTGAGCATGGCAGAACTTCTTAGGCCACCTGTTTTGTAGGAATACCAGGATGAAGGAGTTCCTTGCACCTCTCCCCCACATGCTGCCTGTAGCAGGAGTGCCAGTCGTTTCTTCTGAAGTGAACCTGCTGTGTTGGCCTCGCATGACTTGAAAAGAATCAGACAGGAAGCTGCAAAATCCAGGGGGCCACAATTGCAGCATTTTCTCAGTCAAATGAAATTTCCCCCCAGAGCCTGTTTTTAATGGCATTAGTGATGACTATATTCTTTTTTTCCCCCAGAGCAGAACAGATGTGGAACTTTTTTTGGACATAACAAGAAGTTAGTCTCATAGACACTGCTACATCCCAGAAGGTCTGTAAGCAGAGATATACAGAGGGATGCAGAGAGTCCTACTTGAAGATATCTCAAATACTTGCACGTATACATCACGTAAAACACCCATTTTCTCAGTATAACTTCCCTTAATAAGGTTTGTTACTAAGTTCTTGCAGTTAAAGCACCTGGGTTGTTTGTTCAGATTTTCTAGTGGTTTTCAGTCCAGAAACAAAAAGGAGGAGAACAAATCCACACCTCATGTCTTCCTGTCTGGAGAAAAACATACACCATATTTCTGTGCATTCACCCCTCACTCCTTCAGGAAGGAAGATTCAGCATTGAAAAGTGTCAAAAGAACTGACAAAATGGCAAAAGTACTCTGAGTACTGTGTACCATGCCCAGAGCAATGGCATTTGGGAATCCGGCTGATAGAAAAGATTTGCTTTGTGGCAAGATACTTGGAGGCAGAAATAAATGGAGCGAAGAATTGTGGTGGGGCAGCTGCAACTGCTTTTGGTTTATTAGTATGGGTGAAGACATACTGCCTCTGCCTAGCAGTTTCCTTTTCTGTACACCTAAGCAAAGAGTTTCCTCTGCACAGTAGAACCCCTGAAAGCAGAAAGAAAATACTGAAACAGACCCTGAGCAGCAGGAAACAGTCATGGGAGGTGTGACTTTGATGGTGTGTTTCATGGCAGATATCTTGAAAACAACATGTCCAGTGAAACCCCTGAGCTTGAAATCCTCCTTCTGTCCCCACAGCAGGCAAAACATGGGAAGTGGAAGAGTCCTGGTCTCCCTGACTCACTCTACTTCTCAGTTCAGTTTCCATTCCCTCTCCTAATGTGTCATTGTCAGGACTTGAAGAAATCAACAGGATTTCCAAACAAGTAGTAGTTTCATTTTTATATTTCTTTTAGATTTTATTTTATCTACAGTAGCAGCATCTTCTGCGTGCTTACAGCAGAGGGGTTTCATCTAATCTAGTGTTTCAACAACAGAAGATTAATTAGTCCTCTTGCCCAATCTCCAGATGGCAGCAACTCAGCCTATCATTCTTTTGGCTAAGGACAGAGTGACTATTGTATATTGAATCTGGGAGATAATGAGATCATGATTTAAATCTGCAAATTCCACAGGAGTCCCGCAGCATGCAGGACAGCAACAGTTAACTACACAGGAAGAACAACTATCAGTAACAGTGACCTGGGATACCATGATGCTCACATTTAAATCCATGCTGGAGTGTTTTCAGCCACAGCCAGCAGGGACTTGTGAAACACTGCAAAGAAGTATGCATCCCCTCTAGAAAATATGCTTTAACTCTCTTCTGCCCCCAAGGTATCGTGCCAAAATGACCATATGACATTGTGTCACTTTGCAGCTGCACTCGAGGCAAGGAAGCCAGCAGAAGACAAAGGGAGCGTTTCCAAATTCCTCTGCACCACCCTGCTCTCGAGAGGTGGGGACTGAAATTCTTTGAGAAGGAGCACATGCAAAGAGTTGCTAAAAGACATGTCCGGTTCACAACACCGTGATCAGAATGGGAAGGGAAACTGCAGAAAAACATTCCGGAGACTTGTTTTTCCCCGTCTGAATTTTTCTACCACCATGGAAGCTTCTCGCTTCCAGTGCACAAGTCTGTCCATCCTTGCAAAGGGAGAGGAGAACAACCTGCACCTTGTGACCTGGTGGTGTGAGACACAAATACAGGGTGGAAAGAGCTGGTCCTGCTTTACAGCTGGGCAGTGACAACCTTGCATGGGGACCCTCTGCTAGTGCCCACAATTAAGCCCTGTCTTCTCTTTGGGGGATCACCCAGGAGACATTGACCTTCCTGGGAGTCCCAGCCGTGCACCAGGACAACGCCTTAAATCCTGTTCAAGCCCAATAATCACCCTCGCTCTCCTCCTCTTCTGCCTCTCCAAAGACAGAGTGAAATTACTGAAAAGAAGGAAGAGAAAGGAAAGCTGCAGTTAGAAGGAAAGGGATTCTCTCCTCACAAATAAACAAGCAAGAGACCCTGCGGATTTGGAGAGGGAAGTGCGGACAGCGGAGAGATCGAAGCAGAGATACTAGGGCAGGAACTGCAAGCAGTGGAGAGAAACTGAGACAAAACGGAGGGGTGGGAGGGGAAGATAAGGTGATAGAAAATAGGAAGGGGGAGAGAGAAAAGAGGAGAGGAAATGCACATGCGGTGTCCCCAAGTCTGGGCGCGGAGGCAGAGCTTGTCGCTTGTTGTCTCACAAGCCCGGCACTCCGGGAAGGACAGTATCTGTTTAGATTTGTGTCTAAATTTAAACCCTGATTGCCTTGCCTCCCCCTCCTCTCCCCTCCCTCCCTCCCTTCCTCTCACCCACCCGCCCTTCTTCCTTGTTCGCAGCGCAGGGCCACTCGCCGGGCTCTGTCAGTTCAGGCTGAGCAGGAGCCGGGATCTTCCACCCTCCACGGCGGCACGGGTCTGCTCTGGCTCGGCTGAAGTTTTCCCACAGATAACAGGGAAGGGGGTGGGGAAGAAAGATTGCCCCGAGGACACCTCTCTCTTGCAGGACATGGAGGTAAAGAAAACTTTTTATTTCCACTAGCTTGTGGCTGGCTCCGCGATCTGCTTTAGCTCCACCTTGCAGAGCAATTTCTCCCTGAAGGCAGCTTCGAAATACCTCTTTGCTGGGGTTCACATGAAGGTCTCTTTCCCCCCACCCCAACCCTTGTCATGCACCTCAGACTCTACTGCAGGTTTTAGTCCAGATTTGGAAAGCAGGGGGATGGTTTGGGAAGAAATTACCTCTGTGAAAGGCGAACGAGGAAGAGCTGCCATTTACTTACTAGTCTCCGAGGTGTGATTAGGGAGCTAGATTTTAAAAGGCATCATTCTGAAAGGAGGTTTTAAGAAGTCGGTACAAATGGGGAGGTAAGAGAACAAACCTCCCAGGACCTGGGGTTGGTTCCCTCCCAGCCCGTGCAGCAGCAGTTGCCATTCGCACCCTCGGCTGTGTGCAGCCCCTGTCCCACGTGGGTTGGGAGGTCTCACTTCGACTATCGGCAGAGCGTTTTGGGTCGGGGAAGGGGACCCGAGGACCTGTGCTTGAGCGAGGTGGATGAGCAGCACACCCCCAGAGGGTTTTCTGTCCCTTTTTCTCCGCGTGCCCTGTGCTTCAGGAGAGTTGGGAGAGTTGGAGCTCGCCTCTCAGGGTGGGCACGCAGCTGGTGGACAGGAGTCTGGCTTCCCTGGTGTTTATGTTCAAGCCTTCTCCTGTGTAACACCCGCTTGGGCAAGGCAGTTCACCTCCCTCTGCCTCCTCTCCCATTCATTCAAAATGGGAATGGCGGTGCTTGCTTTGGCCGTGTCAGGCTGGGTTTGCAAGCTTTTCAAACAGTTTTGTAAAGTGGCAAGGGAAAAAAATATTTATTTTTAGGAGGGGCACAGGAAATAGAAAGGTGATTACAACATTGGCAAAACCTCAAATTATGAAAGAGGACATTTGGTATTTCTCTCTGCTAAACGGAGACCTTACTAAACCCTTTATGTTATCTTCCCAGATAAGGCTTTTTCTGCGTGGATGCAGCCCCAGCACCAGGGGACACACAACAGAGCCAGGGAACAGTGTGCTTGAAGCACTACTTCAGTTGTTCTTTGAAGATTTCCAGTGCATAACTCAGCTGGGCAATCGTGATAACACTCAGGTGCTAACATCACCATCCTTGTTATCTGTGCTGACCTGCCCCACAGGCAAGGGTTAAAGATTTGGCCCGTTCAGGCGTCTCTGTTACAAAAAATGTCCTCACCGAAACTATCTAAATAGATTTTGGGGTGGAGAAGGATCAAGCAGCGGTGAAACCAACTCAGCACAGACTTCTTACGTGACATGACAAATGTTTGGCTTTACAAGGGTTTTCAGGTTTGACAGAGCCTGGTTCAGTCACTACTAACACTTGTTTTATTCTTTTTCACTGTAGTATCCTGTGATATTTCAGAGGAAGGGGGGGAATTGAGCTCCTAATTGGTCATAACTTAGGGCTGAAGGAGGTATTTTGGCACATTGAGGACATTCTCCCTCACCCCCTCTCCTCTCCCCACACAGAGGTCTGCACCCTTTGAGTATTTTCTGTTGGCTGTGTTGGAGTAGAAAGGAACACACCTGCCATTTCCCTTTTGGAGACACGTGTGACACACACGGAAGGTCTGGTGGCCAGGAAGCTTCTCTGAAGTATCTGACCTAAGAACTTCCTGCTCTTGATTCTGTCCCTTTACCTTTGTTTCCCACCTTTTCCCTGTGTTACCTGGTTTTGTTTGGTCGTATGTAGATTGCTGAATCCATTCTTATTTCTAAAACATCTCAATTTCCAAGATACTTTATAAGTGGTGCAGTTGGTCCTGCCCCAAGCCTCCAAAGAGGTGTTTAATATACCAAAGGTAAGAAGATATTAGACCAAAATAGAGCCAAGAGCAAGAACTTGAGTTCCCACCAGCTGATTCTCTGCTCTGTTTGTTCCTGAGGGCTTTTCACAGGCAGGACATAGAGGCTCACCACAGTCTTTTGCTTTAAAACCAGAGTCAATGATCCTGTGCTGCAGGAAAGAGAGGAGTCCTGTCATTTCCCAGTTTGCTTAATCAGTGGCAGGCAGAACTGCTCCGTGCTTTCCTGCTGGCATAACTGGCAAGCTCTTTGCTCTAATGGGACACATGAGGATTACCAGCATTAGGAGGAGAAGGGCAGAGGGCTGACCTAGCCAGCTGATTTCCATCATGTCTCTGGCAGGAAGACCCTAGTTTTGAAATAACCACAGAAGCAAGATAGTTGAGATCTCTCTCTTAGAGTGGTTTTAGTGTGGGTTTGCTGCTCCTTGGGGGCTAGTACCTGTGGTCTTAGCCTTTCTGCTGTCAGGAATGTACCACATTGAAAGCAGCAACTGAAACAATTTAAGATCCTAAAGAGGGAGGAAAAGGCAGCAAAACCCCATCCTTGCAGTTCATGTAATTTTGTGAGTCTGTTGATCTTCAGTGTTTTGTTTTGTTCTTAGGGGGTTTTTTTTTGCAAAGGCCCATCTTCTTGATGCAAAATAGATTTGAGAACCAGTTTTCTTTCCAGTGTATGGCAGATGAAAAGAACTTGAAATCATGAAGTTTATACCACAGATTGTTAACACAATTTTGTATCAAAAGTGTGTAAAACTGCACTGATGAAAGCTGAGCCTCTTGTAAAAAAAGCAGCCACTAAACATTCTTTGCACTCATGGTACCAAAAGGATCAGAAATTTTCCTGTTGGTTTGTTAGTTTACATCTTCAGATTTGGTCCAAGCTGTCTAATTCCCATGGCTTGTGGGTTCCCAAACCTTGCTGCAGATGTTGTGCGTTAAGGCATCCACTGAAAGTGCTTGTGGCTTTCTGCAGCCCATATTCCACAGCAGTCATGGCATTCCTCTTCCCAGCCTCTCTGTAGGGGCTTGGGAGCATGGAGACACTTGAACTTTACTTGCACAGCAAAGGGAAGCAATCCAAGACTTGAGTTTCACTTGAGTGGCTCCTCGTGGCGTGATGGGTTCCCTGATCTGCAGAGGTGCAGCAACCAGGTGTATTTTGGGAAGGCTCCCCTCTTCTTTGTGCCTGCCAACAGGTGTCATTTAATTCTGTGACACCTCCATTGCCACGTTTCTTTTCTGCAACTACTCCTGCTAGATCTTCGTTTTTCCTGTTGGTGCACTGCCTCAGCAGAGGGAAAGCTTTTCCAGGGCTGAGGGCAGTTCTTTGCTCTCTTCACCCTTCTGGGCAACCTCCTGGGCATGGCTCCAGGCCCTACACCGCTGTGTCCTCACCTTGGAATCTTGGGGGTGATGGTGTCATTGCTTTTTTCAGCAAAGCCCTGCTCCTGTGTCAGGTGGGGACACCACAAAGTGGCCAAACTACAGCGCGGCAGGCTTTCAGAACAGGCACTCACCCTGTCCTTAGGAAAAGTGCACTGACGAGATGTGACCTGTCACCCAAGGGGACCGAAATGGAGGGGATGCAGGAATGGGTACTGTGCAGATGAGGGGGCTGAAATCTGGGACCATCCAGGTCCTCAGAGCAGCAGGACAGGAGGTGAGCTGGGCTGAGAGAGGACTCTGACCACCCTCGCTGCTGTGGAGCTGAGATGAAGAACAGGCATTACACCATGGTTAGCTCTGCCAGGAAGCAATATCCCTTTCTCAGGAAGCTCTGATGATTTGCTTTCATTCTAAAAGTTAAAATGTCCCTTTTCCACTCTTGTTTTTTTCTTTTTGCTTAACAGAACAATTTAACCTCAAATACGCTTGTTTTCAATGTTTCCTCCCAAACTCATTGAAATGACACATTCACGCAATGTGTCTATGTAGATAAAGGGAAAAGTATTTAAATGTACTGGGAGAGGTACTATACAGCCCCATTTACTCCTCAGATCTGGGCAGATTTGGGACCTGCTTGACAGCAAATAGCATGTCTGCTGCAAAGAGTTATGGAAAGAATCAGGTTTGCCAGACTTCCACATCCTAGTGACTTGAAGGAGGCCTCCCTCTTGAAGGACAGAAAACAGCAAAACCAAACCCCGTGGGCTGTGCTGCAGCCCTTTCTTCCACCTAGCAGACATCACAGAGTAAACGGAATTAAGGTTTTTCCTGTGTCACCAGAGAGGGAGAATTCCTCTGAACCTCTCCTCACTCCCCAGTTCGGTTGTCTCAGTGTCCCAAGCCATGTGATAGCATTTTGGAAACGCCTTCTGTGCTGTGCTCCACAGTCTAATTGGCAGGATGCTTTGCAGTGGAGCAGCATATCATGCATACCTTCTCATACATTCCCAGGAGCTGCTTATCTGAGGAACAAGGGAAAACATCAGCACTGCTTTATCAATAGATGCTGCTTGGAAACTTGCTGGCTTTTATCATGGAAATGAACCAGCCCACACAAACTGGGTTTGCTTTTCCATTCTGTTTCCACTTCGGTCTGTTAACAGAGGTGTTTTAGAGAGGTGGATGCTCCTTTTCCTAAAACACCAACTCCACAGCCTGAATTTGGGATCTGAGCTGGCAGCTGAAGCCGGCAGCAAGGAAACCTGTTTGGAGGACCTTGTCTTGGTGCCTTGCAGACAGGGACATGCCTTTAGCAGTTGGCAGGACAAGCAGGCGTAAGGCGAATCTGGTCTAGGGACAGCAGAGCTGTTGAGTAAGGAGAAGTTGTTATTACACGTTCACTGCAGAGTTGCTTCACATCTGGTTGTTGACAGAGGCACAGGACACTTCATTCCTACAGAGTCTCACCTAGGCGTGGATTTAAGTCACCCTTCATCCAGGTCACAATGTATCCAGCTATGCAGTCTCATGGCAGAAATGCTTTTGCATCAAATCTGAGTCGTATCTTTATATCTTATCACCAGTATCTGGGTCCTGGTAATGTAATGGCAAGGATGAGCCTTATCTGCCCCATTCGTGCCAAATGAAGTTTTTGCTCTTTGGAAAGACAAAAAACACACTGGACCAAATTCTTGTCAGATACAAGCACATCACTTGCTAAAGGTGTTTCTGGAAGTCTTCTCCAAGCAGAGACCTACACCTCGCTTGCCAGATTGACAGCAGATTTAGGTGCATGGCTTTTTCCTTGTTGTTCGTCACCAGATTTTAAAAGAGCTCAAAACCCTTAGAACAGGCAGCAAAGTTGTAAGCTGGTTTTGTTGCATATGCAAATACACCTGTTTACCCTTTCAAACAAGATGCACACAGGGTTTTGGTCAGTGTGGATGACTGGTGGCTAATCTGCAAAGGATATTGATTTACCACTGCCAGCTTCAACAAAGCCGCTGTTCATCTCAGGCTTCTCAAATGCACAGACAATTAATATGTGTGGTTTGGAAAGCCTGGATATCTAAAGGGTGCAGACCAGTGACTTCTTGTGCACAGAAAGGCACAAAAATGCAGAGGAGAGGGAATTCTGGCTCAGAAGATTGGAGTTTAGCAAGTCAGTGTGGCTTTGCAGTGAGACTGAGGACAGTAGTCCAAAACTGTTAGCACAGAGGAAACAGAAGTTGTTAGTGCACTGGAAAAGCAGTATGCCTGTGAATAATGGGATCCAATTAAAGGAAAGATTTATGTCTAAATAGCAGGAAAGATTTCTAACAGTGAAGTTTGGCAGGGTTTGGAATAGCGTAGTGGAAACCAAATGTAGTAGAAATCTTTTTCCCATGAATGATTCAAAAATAGACTGGACTGCGCATTAGAAAGATAAGAAGCAATCTTCAGTTGTATTCAGGTTAGTGGTATTGATAGGGCCACCAGAGGTGCAGTACCATGCTGTTTCTGCAGTTCTTCCATGTGTGGGCTGCTAGAAGCAGCTTGTGGCTATTCAGCATCAGGCCCCAAAAGTGTTTATGATTCCTCCCTGCTGCAGTACCTTGTTCAAGCCTGGCAAACTTCTGCCTGTGGGAAGCTCAGGTCAAAATAAATTGGCATCACATCTGCAAGAGTCTGGGAATGGTCATTTTACTGCCTATGTAAAACACGACACCAATTTTATTTTTATTCATTCTTCCTGTTTTTAGAATGGGTTTCTTTATCCTTTAAAATTGCGAACTGCAGCAGCAATCATGGCTTACTCAGGTCAATCATGTTGAAATGCCTTTCTGCTGAGTGCCATGTTCCCCTGATGTAAGTTCAGATGAAACATGCCCTGTTTTCATAGACACACACTTGAGCTGGTGTGCCAGGCTTCCCAGGAATTTCACCCCTTGGGCCTTGCAGTGAGGGCATGTTTAATTTGTGAAATGTGCACGGTCTAATTTGGCTTCCCAGTTAGTCTTTACAAAGTCTTTGCAAAATTGGCGTTGTCAACACTGCCTCTCCATGAGAACCCAGGGTTTCCATTCCCAGTTGAAGGTGTTCATTCCCAGTTAAGAGGCAGAGGGGCTCTCCATGCAAACAAATGTGGTGGTCTAGACAGCAGGTGCCTGTGAAGAGGACAGAGTGGAAGAACAGGGAAGGGATGCTGAATGCACTGGTTACTCCTTCAAAAAGGAAATAATCTTAGTTAGCACTTTGTCTTTCATCTCCCAGCTCCATGCAAAGTTGTCTTTTCCACTCACATCAGGACTTCAGTCTGATGTAGTACATCGTCCTGTCGTAGTCAACTAACAGACTCAAAAGTCGCTGGATCGTTCCAGCGATTCCAGAGATCAGAAGTTGAATTTAATTTTTTCTTCTCAACACCTGTGAACTGAGGGACATGCTGGCCACAGCTTCCTAGTGCTGATTCACTCACTGAGCAAGTGTTGTGCAGGCACTGAGCCCACACTTCCTGGACACCTGGTTCCGGTGGCCCAACTTTAACCTGGAGAAACTGCCTGAGGTTGAAGGAACTTTAGTCCCTCTTCTTCCCAGAGAAAGAATATGTAAACGAGTTCCCATCAGCCAGCAGGTTAAAGAAATAGAGCACTGAAGTAGGGGTAGAGTGTTTCAAAGCTCTCACAAACATTGGGTTTGTTTGTTAGAGCATTTTGGGAGAATTTTATGAGCAGTTTTACTCAGAAAAAGAGATCATTATCTTCTTCAGACCACCGAAAAATAATCTATGTCAAAGGCCAAGCTGCAGCTCAGGAGTTGCTTGTATGCATTTTCCTTAGGGTATACAGAGGACTTGTTTCCTACGGAAAAGACTAAATTTCTAATGCATTATTATGGCCGATCCAGACTGGGCTGAAAACTCGGGCGTTTTCAAACATAACAGCAAATTACAGCTGCCTGGGTACATTTTCCCAGCGTTTGGCCCAATTTTCAGGAGTCTCACAGACTGGAGACTCTGGATGAAGCCAAAGGGTGGGCAGCTGCTGGGAAGGCAGTTTTGCAGACCCAGATCCTCAGTGCTGCTGGGGCCACTGAGCCCTCCAGGGTCCAACCAACGAGACATCTCTGTGGGTATAGCTCAGCATTCACACCTCAGGCTGGCTGCCAGCAGAGTGCTTGCTATCACTTTACTCCACTCCATATCTGTGTACCTTTTTAGACTAAATTCCTGGCTTCGATAAATATGAACCTCCTTCTCTGACCTGCCTGCATCCAGTGTAGAACTAATTTAATAGCAATGTGTTACAAAGATAGCAGAGTCCTAACTGATGAGTCCTGGAAGCCGCTGCAGCTGGAAGCTCTGTGTAGGCTCGTTTATCCTTCTGATTTTCTGCTCCCAGCATGATAAATTAAGAGGAGTTGAATCCCTGTGCTGCTACAACTAGGCTGTCTCAAACTGAGTTTAAATGGGGAGGTACCAGAGTCTATTTACAGTATTCATCAGAAGTATTTTGAACTGTTCCTGCTTCTTGCATTTTCCATGCACCTTCTTTGACAGTTCAGTGACTTCAGTTTCTAATTCAACCTTCTGAATAGCTTCAGATTTGATAATTTATGCATTTTGTATATGCACTTGCCTAAAGTTCATCCTCTTTAACCCCTCCATTAGGCCAAGAGCGATCCCTTCCTCGTCCCAGCTGAAGCATTTTGAGTCTGAGCCTCCTCGTGTTGAAATTCATTTTTTCAGACTCTGCTAAAAGCAGGGCTTTTTCCTGACCCCGTGGGAGGCAAGCAAGGGAGAAGATCCATTAGGTTGAGACCTTTCCTGCTACAGGGGCTGTTGCATTTGCTCAGCTTGTTTCTTTCAGAGCAGCTGCCCAAGGGTCTTCCTGTCTGCAGGTGAGAGCAGGGTGTAGCCTCTCATTGTGTCTGCAGCTACAAGTCACTTAAAGGAACACTGTGGTTGAGATGGGATAAAATAAGGATTTCTTTTGAGGCACAACAGAAAACTTCTCATCTCAGAGGTCTATATCATGTTATAACCATGGTTTATGCATTCCATTCCCCACTGAAGTAGTACACATGCAGGTCCAGCCTTCCTGGCCATCTCTCCACTCTATGTCTTAGTCTAGAATTCCTTGCTCACGTGAGATTGGAGCACTTGCCCCACAAACTGCACTATTTCCTGTGTCCTGTGGGCAGCCAAGGAGGTTTTGCTGGTTGTTCCTCCATTAGCTCACCCCTTACCCTTCTAGAGCAGCAAGAGCTCCACAGAACAAGGCCTGGAAGTACACACAGAGAGGCACCAGTTAATTTGGGGGAACTTGACAAGCTGTGTACAGTTCCCAGACCATTAAGAAAAACAGATGTCTGGGAGGGAAACACTGGGAAGCTGAGAAGGATCCTGAGGGAAGCCCTGGCCGGGAGCAGAGCTCTGTACGAGCAGGTGGTGGAGGCAGCTCAGCAGGAAAGCAGCTATGTCTTGTGGTGGCCACCACTGCTCTTCATCAGAGCTGCCACCCCACCCCTCCAGCCATGGAGCCTTTGGAAGCAGCCTTTGGAAGTCCTGAGGACATATCCCAGAGCCTGCCTGGACAAGCTGCTGGAGACACACGGGAAGTGATGCTCTCCAGGCCAGCCAGACCAACATCTTGCTAACAGCTGTTGTCAGCTGTAGATCAGGACATCAGCATCACCCTGCCAGGGTACAGATCAGCCCTTGGCTCCGACGGAGCCATTCCGCATTGGGAGTGTCTGTGGATTCTTAAAACAACACAACCTCATCAACTTATTTATACAATGGATAATTTCTGAGAAATAACCCATTTCCCCCCCCCTTTCATGCATATTATCTGCAATTTAGATATCTGCTATAGCTCGTGTCTGGTTGTATCACCAAGGTTTCAGACAGTATTTATTGCTAGAGGGCTCCCATCAGATGGAGAGAAGGAGTTCATGGCAGGACTGCATATCCATATCCTGCCTGACATACCAGAAAATCCAGATGTCTTCCTGAACTAAGCTGAAAATAGATGTTCATCTAATTTAATTTTGGAGAAATGAAAAGTAGTGCTGCCTGAAGGAGAGTGGGGATCTTCAGTTATTTAAGAAAGTGGTGTGTTAGCCCTCAGATGACACTGAAGTCTTGCTGCCAAGTTAATCACAGAATCTTCTAGGTTGGAAAAGACCTCTAAGATCATCCAGTTCAACCATTAACCCAGCCCTGCCAAGCCCACCACTAAAACATACCCCTAGGTGCTCCATCTACATGTCCTTTGGGGTGGTGGCTCCACCACTTCCCTAGGAACCTATTCCAGTGCTTGAACAACCCTTTCAGTGAAGAAATTTCTCTTAATATCCTATCTAAACCTCTCCTGGGGCAACTTGAGGCTGTTTCCTCTTGTTATATTCCCACTGGCCTCCTTCATTGTGGCCTTCTTTAAGAGAGGAGCTGAGGGCTGTATTTGACAGGGCATTTCAGAGTAAGGGACTTTATTTTCAGCATCCCAATCTGAATTTTCATAACCTCAAATAATAGGAATGCTCAGTGTATCTGCTGCAAGGTTCTGGCTTACTGGTAGCACTCACATTTAAGCAGCATGAACTATTTCCCTCAAAAGACTTAGAGATTTGGTAAACTTGATGGAAAAATACCTCAGGTGTGTTGCTGGTGTTCACTTGGAGCAAGGGAAGAGCTCTGCAAAATCAACACTGTTCTTTTAAGGCCAAATGAGAAAAAAAAAACCCTCCTTTTTTTTTTGTTTCAGATAAATACAGCCAGTATTTTTAAAACAAGTGTATTAACCCGAAGGAAATAGCAAGACACTGAGTTTCCAGGACTTCGTAAAGGGAAGAGGCATATTAGTCTAGTCTTCTAGTGCAGTCAAACTTAGTAATTGAAGAGATCTTTGTTAAATGAGTCGTTTTTTGTGTCTCAGTGCTTAAGGTTACTGATGGCTGAGGTCTAGTTTGCAGTAGACAGGGTACTGCTGAGCTGAAGTTAGCTGGTTTGAAATACATCTTCATCTACAGTAGCCACACAGTAAACTACTAGCTTTTCAATCTTTCTCTCTTTCTTTTTGATTTCTTAAATACCTCAGCCTCTGAACAGGGACAACAGTGCACCCCAAAGACTCGAAGGGAGAACCCTGTGTGGTGTGTCTGGGCTTAAAACCCAGTATGGGTGAGTTTCTGAAGCTGTGCTGCTTCAGGTGGCCATAGAACCCCCCTTGCACGGAGCCTCTCCGGGGAAGGCTGCCATGCTGCCTGTGTGGGGACAGCCTCTCTGCTTTTCCCTCTTTTTCCACTTGTGTGGCTGGGTATGACCGCATCCAGCCACATATCAGCTTTATCCACAATCCTCTTCCTGCTGCCTGAGATAATTTCCATGCTGGCTGCTCGGCCTGTCTGCGAGCAGCTGTGCTGGGCTTGTATGAGGCAATCGCAGACGCAGGGCCCTTCTACAGGAAAGGCGGGGGCCGTTTCTCCTTGAGTTGATTGGACTCCTTAATGAAGCTTGGATGTTTTCCCTGCTCTCTTGGACACCCCGGTCACCTTGTCTGTAGGCAGCTGGCCTGGCTGGCAGTGTAGATTTTTGCCTCTTCACTTAGCCCTCCTGTTTTCTCCTCATCACTGTCTGCAGGCAAATGTTGTTATGTGTCTTAAAAACCAAATAATCCTGATGATCATGATCTCTTTTTACTGTATGTCCCACAGCCTCTCCCCCTCAGGTCTCACTGGTACTTGACAGCCTTTTTTTTCACCTTCCTACCTCTCATCCCAGCCTCTTGTCTTCTCCCTGCAACAGGAGTCACCTTGTCCTTTCCTGAGTACCTTTTGTGTCTTTCCTCTTGAGCATTCTGGCTTCTGGCACCAATTCTCATTTTAGTTGTTGGACTAAAATTCTCTCCTGTATTTTTGAGTAGCTGAGGGGAATTATTGTGTCCTAGATCAACTACAGGACTAAGGAAGAATGAAAAGGCTGCAATCCACATCTTGCAGCCACTGCCTGGCTCTGTAGTTCCTCCTGTTCACTGGGCACCTGCCTGCTCCACATTAAAATTTAACCAGTGCCTGGGATGCTGCTTCTGCACAAGCTTGGATTTGCCCTGCTTGACCTGTCCTTGGGTCCCTATTACATTCCCGCTGTCCCACATCCTCATCTCTTCCCACCACTCCTTTCCCCATTAGAATACTCTGAGCATGGTGAACACAAGCAAACAGGATCAGGCATTTCACAGAAGCACTTATTGCAGAAAAGGAAACGGTGACACCCGTGTTTTGCTGGAGGTTTCTGTGGTCACCTCAGTCAGGGATTCCCAAACCACTGTGCACACACAATAAATTTAAATAATTTATTTAAATGATTGATTTTAGATGGTTTGCCATCCCCTGTGCAGAGAGTCATGGCTGAACAGCCAGCTGCCTTATCCTGCTCAGGGTACAGCAGAGCCAAGAGCTGCGTGTGTCTGTAGGGTACAGGCTGAGGTTTCACACGCGCTGCCCCTGCACAGGCACCCTGCCCGGCAGGGACCAGGTGCTGCAGTTCGCTGCCTCTTTTGGTAATGGTGGTGCTTGATCAAACCACTCTTGGCAGCCTTTGCCAGACGCAATAAGACACTTGCTCAGGAAGCAGGCAGCCTGGGCTCCGTTCTGTGCTCAAAAAGTGTGGGCTTCAAACTCTTTGGTCAGCCCAGGAAGGGATGGGTTTTAATCCAGAGTTGAGGGCAAGCACTTGCCAGCTTGCCTATTAAATCCATGCCACCACATAGCAAAGAATTCAAGGTTTGCTGGGGCAGAGGAGACCTCACACACCTGCCTGGTCACCTGAGTGCTCTCCTGACAGGTGAAACCCTGGCTTCCCCTCAGGACCAGTTCTGCGGGGTATGCAGCAGTAGCTCTACAGGCATTAAAGTGCACAAGCCCATCCATTCCCCTCTCAGCAGGCGCTCCTAACAGTGAGGGTTTGAGGTCATGCTGCTGAGATTAATCAGCCTGTTCAGTGTTGGGAACATGTAGGCACCAGGCAATTGCCAGATACTCTCATTACCAAAAGGGAGGCTCAAGATCTCACTTGTGCTTTTCACAGGGACTCTTGCTGCTTTTGCTAATCTCACCAGACAGAGCTTGGCAAGCACAGGCCAGGCACTCCTGAGAGCTACGTACCATGGCACAAAGGAAAGAACAACTTGCTTAAAATAATGATTATCTCATTTTATTTTCATTGTAGTCACTCTCTGAAACAGAAGGTAGACAGTTTATTCACCACATCGAATTTCCCGATGTCTACAGATGTTTCCTATAATTCTGTTGTGAAGGACACAGCTCCTCTCCTGTGTGTCTGGCACTAGCTGCTCTCCTCTGCCTGTCTCCTCCTGTCTGGCACTGCCTGGCTCTGCTGGCAGAGGCACCACAGCATCTCACTCCAGCCACCACCCAGTGGTCCCCATGGCCCAGCACAACTGAGCCACAGAAACAATTAAGCTTGGGTACCTCAAACCAGTAAAGGGTGGAAAACCATCAGGAGTTTCCCCTCTCCTTTTAGTAGGCAAGGCTGGGAGTACATGAACCATTTATTTACAGTGTGGTGGACATGTTCAACACAGTGCTTCTTCCTTTCAAAAACATTTGTCCCTTTACTAGTTTTGGGCTACTTATCTCTCGCCTCTACTTGATTCCCAGATTTTTCTTGGTGAGCCTTTAGATTTGGCAGACCTGACCCTCCGTAGTTTTGAAGTTACTGTGAGGTATTTGAGAGATTTTCTTGCAGTCTTCTGGATGAAAGCTGCTGAGCTGGAATATCCTCACGTTACCCTTTGGGCAGTGCTTGACCCCGAGTGCCAAGATGGCAGCAGTTCGCAAGGGAACTCTCAGAATGAGAAAATCAAGACCAGATCACTGCAAGTCTTGAGAAAAATGTTGCCCTAAAGCAAACTCTTTCCAAACACAGGGAAACGTTACATATTTTTACATATTTTATGTAAAGTGGGATTTTTCTGCCCTTTCTCTTAAAAACAAACAATCCCTTGTAATCCACATTCCTCTTACTATTCTGCCCTGGGTTATAGTCAGAGCTCCTTCCTAGTTATCACCCTCATTATAGCTGTGCAGTAGCCTTGCAGTTGAGGACAGGCACACACTTATCCTATATTCATTTATCTGTGGTGGGATAAGCACTGACCTGGGTGCCACTCTGAGGAGGAATGTCATACTTCTGAGTTGTTCTCGTGGCTAACTTATTCAATAGACTCCAAGAGACAGGCCAGCAGTGATTTACCCTCAGGCAAGAAGCTTGCTCTCCACTGAAAATGTTTTAGAAAGGAAGAGTTTAAGAGGAGACCTGATGTGTTTTCCTGCCATTTCCATTTCAGGAGTTTTAGTTGAGTCTTTGTTAGGGCCGCTGCGAGAGGTCCTGTTTTCAGAGGGAACAGAGGAGAGCTGCTAGAGATCTCTGGGTTCTGACAACACTGACTGCCTTGAAGGCAGCACGTATGAACAGGACTCCTTATCTCCTCCTGCCTGTCTCCAAAACCTCCATGTCCAATATTTCTTTACTTTTTTGACATTTCTCAATTATTGAGCACTCCCTTGTCTCAAGGAAACCACAATCTACAGCTACGTAGAGATACATACGGAAGAGATGTGTGGCTGGGTCAGAGGAGTCTAAAACCCATCTTTGGGGCCAGGAGCTCAGGCTGGTCCCAAACCTTGTCGGAGGTCCTGTTGTTTTCGCAGATTATTCAGAAATCTGGAGCCCAAACCCCAGGATTCACAATATAATTCACAGATTGCTTTCCCTGAAGCTGCAAGATTGAATCTGTTGCGTGTGACGTCGACCAGATGTGGAGGCTTCCTCTGCACTGGCTGAGGCTTCACCACCTAGAAGCAGCTTTATCTTGGACGTGCAGTGGTTCTGCATGGTTGTGTACACCTCATACGAGACGTTAACTGCTTTTGTTGCAAGTCAAACTAGAAACCTGTTTGCACAACCTTCAAAATGCCAGTCCTGGCAAACAACAGCCAAGGATTCTGCAGAGCATGCTGGGGTGATCATTATACACCTCCACAAACCCTTACATTCTTTCATAACCAGATTGTCTGGCCAGATATCAGCCTCGGAATTCTCCTTGTATCTTTCAAGTGGAAATCTTACTTTCTTTGCTCAGCTTTCCCTCATGTTTCACTCCTGCATCCTGGCAGTGAGGCACTTTGAGATCAGTTATTCTGGAGGAAAAGGATGAGGACTCTGTGCATGCTGCCATTCATAAAGCTCACAGAATTCTCACTGGGATTGTGAAATGGAGGTGTTTAGCATCTGGTAGAGGCTGATCAATGAAAATATTGCAGATAGAAGTAGAAGAATATTTTTTCTTTTGTAGTGTTCAGGATACACCTGAAAGACCTGCAAGGTATGCTGGTCTTGTTCTCTCCTGGAAAGTAACTGTGGTAATGCTCTGAATTCTCACAAAGTTCTCAGAGCTAGCCTAGCCCCACCAGAGGAAGGTGCAGGGGTGGCTCACAGGGTAGCTTTTGCTCTGGTGGAGCAGAGCACAGTAATTATCACCCCTGTTGTACAGTAAATGGTAGAAAATGCAGGTAGGAGTCTTGGCCTCGCTTCCCAAGGTGCTACAGGCTACGCTGACACAATAATGGACAGGACTGGCTATAAGGTATCGCAGAGCCACAGCTGCAGCCACTTCCAGCTGGGGCTTCTGCCAATAATTAAAATTTACTACAATGAGACAAGGAGCAGCTTCCTTGCCAGATAAGACGCCAAGTGAGTAAATAAATCTCATAAATCCCTCCTGAAACAGAGAGCTGGAAGGTCTCCAGTGAGAATGATTTGTGAAGAAGAGTAAAGAGAGAGATGGGAAGAAGGATGCTTGGCTGGGATGAAGAGGGGTCAGTGTAGCAAGAAGAGTTTTGTTTATTCAGGGCTTACATCTTCGGATGTGTTGCTTCTTGAGCCAGGGGCCCAGCGTGGTGCTGAGCTCCAGTCGGAACAAGCATCGTGAGATTTCCTTCTAGGGATGTAAAACATGGGCCAAGGCCCGTGTGAGCCCACCCACTTCCTGGGCAATCTGTGTTCAGCCTGTGTTGGTGCTTCCATGGGTCACAGGGAGAACAGGCAGGCTCAGATTGTGGGCAGCAGCGTCTCCTGATTTGTGCTGCCTGATTCCTCATGCTGTGATTCAGGTCTTTTCTCACCCTCTCGTCTTTCAGTTTGCTCTTTTGGGGGAGTTTGTATTTTAAACATGCCCTGCTTATTTGCCTCTTCCTTCCCAGTCCAAACAATGTTCCCCTTTCAATATGATCCCAGTGTACTCACATGGGTACAGATAAACTAATCAGGTCAGGTTATGCTGGCAGGAAGGTGCAAGCTAGGATTCATCTAAATGTCAGATACAGAGGGATGGCTTTGAATGAAGCTACGAACTACATGTTAGAGAGGTTTTTCCATCAGTAACGTGGGTCCAGTCCTAATTAAAAACTATTCTTGAGCTTTTTTAGTTGATTTGAAGAAGAGTTCCGTATGAGCTGCCCATCTAATCTTATCTGCACTTAAAAAATGCGAGAGCCAAAATAACTGAGATGCATTTGTGGTGCATTTTCCAGAGCGTAAGTTCATGTCCTCTGCAGATAAACAGGAAGCATACCTTAGATCATGCCCTGTGTGACTATTCAGTGACCTTTTGCCTCCATCTGGCCTCTGTGGTTGAATAAAAGATGGAACAGGGAGAAGGGATTGGCTCTTGCGGATGGAAATCGTCACCCCAAATTGGAGCTGTACTGTCAGCACTTCTCCATTGCCTGGTCTGAGATGTGCAGGACCTCTCCAGTTCATCAAACCCCAGCTCTGCAGGGGAGTCTTTTCAGGGACGAAGCAGCACCTCACTGCAGGAGTAGGAGACATTCACCCTCTCCTGCCCCTGGGGAGCCCTGAAAGGAGCTGTGTTCCCTGATGCAGCTTACAGTGTCATCCCCAAAATGCTGCTTTCTGTGTCAGAACTGAGTACTTGAGAGCTTGAGAACAGCTCCTTTCAGCCAAGTCGATTGCAAATGAGTTCAGTTAGGCCGAAAAGCAGCACCTCGATCAGATTAAGGCTGTATTTTGCCCTGCCAGCTGAGAGAGTTAGCTCCACTTGGTATAAACTTTCCCATGCAGACAAGGTCTGTGGCTGGCTGGCTCCTCAAATCCTGCAGCTACCTCACTGAAAAACGAGAAGGGTCAGTCCTGGGAAGGCTTTGTGCAGAATGCTTTGCCTTCGGAGAGCTGAGCCAGGCAGGGAAGCGAGGGTCTGCAAGAGGCTTCATTCCCTCCTGAAATCCAGTGCCTTGGTTGGGATTGATGCTCTAATTCCAGCGAAACCACGACACTGCTTCCCAGCTGCTGGCCTCCAGGCAGGGTGTGATGATGGTTTATTTTGACTTAAAGAGTTTCCTCCCCACAGACATATCCCCATCCCTTCCTTAGCTGAGCAGGTCCCACAGGTGGCAGAGCTTCGCCTGTGCCATGCCGCAGAGAGAACCTGCTCACGTGTGTGGCTGCTGTTATTTGCAGCAGGGCTGCTGGGGATGGCTGACCAGGTATTTATGGGTGTTTCATGGGTGCTTAATGGCAGCTTCTTACTGGTAACGTGCTCCCTGGGTTCACAGCCTGCACTCGGCTGCACCTCAGGTGGGTGGCAACAGACGGCAGGGTGAAATACCAGAGCCACAGACCAAACTAGCCTCTACCACCAGGCATGCAAAAATGTGATTTTGCTGTCTCATCAGCTCTCTGAACAGGAGGACACATAGAGATGTAATTTCCTCAGGCTCTGGCTGGAGAAGTTAAAGGGAAGCCCTCCCCACTGTGCTTTAGGCTGCCCCTGCCACCCCTCCATCCCTTTCCGCTTCAGCAGGGCAAGCGCGTGTTGGGCTGTGCTGTGAGCTCCATTGCTGGAATGATCTGGGTTAAAAATAACCTTGTAAAGAGTTAAGGGATGTATTTTTAGCCCAGATCATTTCAGTGATCCAGTTTACAGCACAGCCCCACAAACTCACACGGGTGCATGGGAGGGGGGAAGGGGGAAAGGAAAGGTCAGGGGAGAATGAGTGGCTGGAAACATAAGCTGTCTTTCTGCTGAAACCAAGGCCTTACGAAACTGTGCCCCAAAAGCACCGACACTCTCTTGTTTCCCTCTAGCATACTGACAGCTACCTTCTCATGGTGCAGCGTTGGGTGCTGAATGTCACCCTTTCTGGATCTGTAATCAAGATACTAGCCCTGAGCCTTGGATGCCTTATTGTATCTGCCTCTGAGACATAATATTTGTCATTATTTTTGCCGTATTTGCTGTTGCTGAGGTAGATTGTGCGTGCAGCAATGAAAAGACCCCTATGAGAGCCACAGGGGATTTTTGTAGTGCTTGTGTGAGCATTGTCTGGCATGATGGGCTGGTGTTGGAACAGGCTGAAGGGAATCATTCCTGTGAAGGTCTTTTGAAACAAAGGAGGGACGTGGAGGTCAGGGACTGGCCTCAAAACCATGTCTAGATGCAGCTGCATGAGAATGGGGGTGACAGTTGCACAGGACCAGTACCAAAAATTGTGTAACCATCACTGATTTCATAGCTGCTGAATACTCCAGCCTTGCGAAGTGCTGTTGCTTCTCAGATAAAAGGTGACCCATCTGGCCAAAACGTCCTACCTGCAAAAGCAAGCAAGTCAGAAGATTCATAGGGGAGGGAAGGAGACTAGGGAAGTACAGATCTCTGCTGTTATTCAGCTGGTATTTAGCCAAAACACCCCACTGTATGACAGCCAGTAGAACTTTACTCTCTTCAGCAGTCAAACCAGGTACACGGTATGACATTTCTGTGGGCACCTTGTGGAGCAGGTCACTTCAGTGGGGATGCAGTGGACCCAGGCAGCCTGTGAGAGGAGCAGGATCTGTGCCAAAAACAGTGGCCTCCCTTCACACAATCTGCAGGGTCTCGGGGTTGGTGGGCAGGTTTGCTTTCACAACAGAGGCAAGGACTCTGAGGCATGAGGAAGGAGAGGTTTGGGAGGCTCAAACTGGCATATTTGTACCTCAAACACAAATAAAGGCAGAACTTTCTTCCCCAGAGCTGCTAACAGGGACTAGGCTCAGTTTGAAAAGCAGATGAAGAAACATGGTGTTGAAAACCGTTTTCAAATTTACTCAATTTTGTAAACTTATTTGGAAGAGAAAAGTGAAACAAACCCCTCACAGAGAACTTGGTAGTTGCACTTCCTTTTTTTGCAGACAATGCCATGCTTACATTGATGGTATAATTCAATTCCTGTTTACAGCTCTGTCTGACATTTTTCAGAATATACAGTGCTTAAGCACTTATTTTTATGGGACAGTGAAAGACCTCAGAGTAGCAGTCACCAAATTACTGATGGACTAAGCCTTTAACCTTAGCTCAGTGGTTTCAGCCCATGCAGGCTGACCATGCTTCTCTTCTGGAAAGGAAAAGAATCAGCAGTTGGCTGCAAAAAAGCAAAAAAATCATGTGTGAGTAATTTCACTGTTATTGCAAAAAAAAAAAAAGAAAAGAAAAGGAGCAGAGCTACTTCTCATCACCATTTACAAAAGTAGTGGTGGGTTATGTCACCCAGGTGGGAAATTCCTGTCACCCAGGTGACCAGGAATGGGAGAGGTTGCATTAATATGGTGGGGCAGGAGAGAGCCAGCCCTGAGCTCTGGGGTGAGAGAAGCAGATGTCTTAGTCTTAGGTGTGGAAGAGGCTGAGGGCTGGTACCCACTCTGGGTTGAGGGTGATAAAGTGAGGCTTCCCACCTTCCTCACAGTGGTGGGAAGGAAGAGAGGGAGGCTGCCAGCCCAGCTCCTGGAAGTCAGAGGAATGATGTTCTGCTTGCAGTGCAAGGAAGGGAATTTATTGCACCCAAATACAGCGCTTCCACTTGACCAGAAGACACAGAGCCTGGCGCATCACCTGGGGGGAAAAGAAAAGCTGTAAAAAAAGCTGGATACAGCACAGCAGTGTAACTGCCAGAAGGGATCGGAGAAAGGATCCTTTCCTGTTCTTCATTTTCCGTAATCGGAGAGTGTGCAGCTGGCAGTTTCTGGAGGACACAGCCCCGTGGGCTACTGGTGCTAATCTTAGAATGGCATGTTCAGTGCTTCCTGCGCCCCGGCCCCGCGCCCCGCGCCCGCAGGAGCCGCCAGCACAAGACACCCATGGAACCGTGCTGGCCTCCCAACTCTGATCAAAGAAAGGGAGCTGTGTTTTCAGGCTGAAATTAAAAGAAAAAGAGAGAAAGGAAAAATTCACCCCGAAAAACAAGAGGTCAGAGAGGCCAAGAGGAAGTTCAGTGTCTTTTCTGGGAAAAGGCAAAGAGCCGTGAAAGAAGCTCTTGGAGAAAAATGGGCTGTGAGAGAGGCAGCCGTTCTGCCACAGACACTGAGCAGTTGCAGCTGCTTCGTTTCAACTGAGTCCTTGCTTCAGGTGTCCATTCTGCCATGCCCAGGTATCCTGGGAGCTGCTATGATGAGCCTCGCAGTCTATCCTGCCTTCTCCAGGTTCATTCTTTGCTCCTTCCTCTTTCCAGCCTGCCCTCCCTTCACAGCAGGGAGACACAGCCTGCATCTGGGAACTGCTCTTCCTCCCCACTTAGCCCAGCCATCATTTTTCATGTGCAGCAGGTTCCCCTGCTGATCTGCTTACCTCACTCTTTCTTGCATTCCATTATCTGCCACTTTCCCTGCCTGTAATTACTCCAATGAAAGGTGAAAAGCTGAGGGGAAGGTGCATGACGAGACAGCTTGATATGACTTCCTTGTATGCAGGAAAGCTATTCCAAAGTGTGTGGGAAGTTTAACAGGGAATGGCAGACACCTACAGGGGCTTGTGGGCCTGGGAGGAAGAAGGTAACATTTGTTGGGAGCATTTATTTACAGCTCTCTGAGAAAGGGAAAGGCCCTTTTCCACGATGCAAACAGGCTTTATCCACACTGCTCTCTACCAGACATTTCAGACTAGAGACTGCTGCGAGCTGTGGATGATATGATCCTTAATGCAGCCTCCTAGATCTGCTTTTAGACTAGAAACTGTGAATCTAAAGAAATCCCTTACTTAATATGATTTCAAGTTTCCACAGCTATTTCTTCAGCCCCTCTAGCATGGTTGTCCAAAGGAAATGGTCCATGCATGGGCCAGATTGGTGTTTTCAGGGCCTTTCACCTCCAGTGATGCTGAAGGAGTGGTGTTCACAAGACAGCAGCTCCCTCCCAGGCAGAACAGTGTCAGGGGAGAGGGAAAGGCTCTGCTGGAGCCTTTGCAGAAACAGAAATGTATTCATCTAGCAGTGGCCTTTGGGAAACTTCCTGACTGAGAAAGCAGAAGGGCATTGAGGCAGTGGGGTGAGAAATGTGGTGCTGGTCATGGGTTCATGGTGGTGGGTGGTAGAGGGAGCAGAGGTGTGAGGTTCCTTACTGATGGTTTGTAGCCTGGTTTCCTGTTCTGAGGTCTCCACCTCTAACAAAACCAGGATTGTTATTCCTGGTTGGAACAGCAATTGTTGGTTAGTTATTCTCAGTTCCCCTGGTTTGGTTTCCCTGGCATCAGATCCTAGAGGTGAAGAATAAAGGTTTCCTTTCATCAGCTTTGATTTCAAGGCTTTCTTCTCAAATTGCTCGATAGACACATAGCAAAGAAAACAAGGTAAATGTGGGATGACACCAGGGCAGTGTGATGTGGGAAGAGCTGCTTCATCCAGACTCCAGCAGAAGCCTTCTGCTTCTCAGCCTGCTGTCGACCCAGGGGAGGGGAAGCTTTTCTCAGCCATGGTATTTCCTCCTTCCCCCCCACCCTCCTGAGTATTTCACTGCCAAAAAAGCAGAACAGCAAGGGACACATCTCCAAGCAGATGTTGGCTTGCTGTGAGGACTGGGAATGGCTTCTCACAGCAGAACCACTGGAAAAGCAAGGCTGATGGTGACCAGGGCAGTAAAAAGGGTATGAGAGGGCTGAGGAGGTGTATGGGAATGTACATTACTGCCCTGCTCCATCTGCTCACTGCAAGGATCAGAGGAACAGACACTTGGCTTGAAATACCTGGTTTGCTTCCATTGAAAAGTACTGAGTGTAGGGTCTTCAGCTGGAGTTGAAAGGCTCTGCATGAATTACTGATTTTCTGGGATATTTGAAAATGCTGCTGAATCCTGTCTTCCAAAACCTCTTGCTCTCAAGCTTGGGTGATTGACGCCAGATGTGGGAAACTCTGCTTCAAGTCCCTGCTTACTCTTGAACTTTGTAACACATACACAGGCTTGCATTTCCCAGCCTTCACTCACAACTTTTTGTTCCTGGTTTGTCAGAATAGACCAGCAGAGACCAACTCAGAGGTGGACAAGTCGGCGTCACCCTCAGTGGCTCAGCTAGCAGGGAAGTTCAAAGAGCAAGCAGCCAATATCCCTGGAAAAGAGGTAAGGTGCTCTGCAGCCACCAGCAGGAAATCGAGTGGGAAGTTAATCACTTCTCTTCCTCAGTGATCTGAGCATGAATCCACCTTGATTTTGAATCTGCACAAAGGATTCACTTTCTCATGCAATGCAAGCTGTGGCTGTGTCTTCCATGCATTGCTGACTGGTCGATGAGTGTTTTGGTAGAGCCATGTCTTAAGACAGACGCTAACCTGTTGAGACGCTGCAAAGCTTGGTAGGGTGCACGGATTTACCCAGCAGCAGCAGACAGCAGTGCATGCATGTCCTGTTTGGGCTGGCTTTTGTGGGCAGACAGTAGCAATGAATAATGAAATAGCCAATATTGATGGAAAAAGAAAGCAAACAGCAGATTATGCAGTGTAGCAGCCAGTGGCAGGTCATCAGCACCTCGTTCACAAAAGAAGGTTTCTTCCAGGTAATTACTTCTGTATGGGTCTGAGAGAAAGCTGCCTCTTTACACACTTTCATTGCCTCTTCCCAATGATATTTCAGACTCTGTGCCTATCTCTATCATGCTGAAACTTTATTTTAATGAAAGCCCACTATGCTAAGCATTGCCTCACACGCTGACTTTCACCAGCTAAGCAAAACACTAGAATACCTCTCTTAGGAAGAAAGGAAAGCCAGGGTTATTTGTGAAAGGAGATTGACATTTTAGGAGAGCCTCCTGTATCATTATGCCTTTTTCTTTTAGAAGCATAAATGTTTGCTGGTGGCCCTTTTCAGGCCCTTTAGAAACTGAACTGCTCCCTTCTGCCATTCAGCTCCTGATCCCAGGCTGGCCTAAGGGTATCCTTCCTGTCACCCCTCCTGTCTTTGGCTGGATGCAGTGGTGACCTCTGCCCTGCAGGGCTGGCATGCCATCATCTATCAGAGGTTAGCACTCCCAGGATGGGAATAACCAGTTTTTCCCAAGCCCTATTTTTTTTCCCTCTAGTTGCCAGCACAGCACTCCACTCGTCCCATTACAGTAATTTCCTCTTTTGAAGGTATGGGATTTAATTGCACTGAGTCCCTCACCCTTCAGAAGGCAGAAAGTTCCCAGACCTCTCTTGTGTTATCTGCAGACCTCTGCTGCTCCTAAGCCAGGGCAGCATGGAGGGGCCTCACGGTGCAGGGAAACTCATTTTCTCCAGAGACAGAGGAGGACAAAGTTTCCTGTCTTTTCTCTCCAAGCCATCTGTCACTTCCCCACTAGCTTTCTCAAGCTGGCTTCAGATTAATGGCCCAGTGGATGGTCTTTAACCCTTGCTTGGCCCATGCCAGCAGAGAGGAATCCTGTCAACCAGGGAACTTCTGATGCATCCACTGTGGCACAGTGCAGCATGTCATGGTTGCAGAACGGTCAGGTTTCCATAAGACACATTTTTGCTTCCTAGAGTGACTTAAGGATAAGGGCAGGGCTGCCCTGGGCTGCTTAGAGACACAGCAGTGCCACGACTGGGTGCAGCACCTCCACAATTTAAGTGACATCAAGTGCACAGGTCCTCCAAGACAGCCAACTCTACAGAGAGTAAAGATGCCATAATCCAACTTTTCGTATGCCAGCCTGTGAGAAGGTAACAAAATTATCCAAATACTTTATTGTCGATCCAAGATTCACAATATTAGCCAGCTATTTTGGTTTATTTTTTTAACACATGCAAAAGTGTGTTAACAGCTTGGCAGGAGACTGCAAACCTGGCATAAAAATAGAGACAGCTTGGCTTCAAGACCAGAGCAATAGTTATGTGCTATGCATCTCTTCCTTCCTAGGGAGCTCCCTTGTAGTTCTGAGAGCCCAGGGACATTCAGAAGGAATCAGTGTCCCTGCCATTAAGTTGCCTTGTTCCTTCTCCTCTGGAGAATCTGCTTCTTAGTCAAATTTAAGGTTACAGGTGAGGCCTTGTCCCTGTGAGCTGCTTTTCTTCATTCAAGAGAAACGAATGGGGCTGAAATTCTGAAAAAGTCAGAATTCCCCTTTTTGCCCCTAAAATACATCAGACGTAAAATAGGAAATCATGAACCAGGTAGGCAGCTGAGACTCATTGAAGGAAATCCTGGTAATGACAGGAAAGAGAACAGTCACAACCTATCCCAGTGTGAAGGGGTTTCTAGCAGGATGCTTTGCAGACCAAGTTCCTGGGAAGGCTTCTCCACCCTCCACAGCTTAGAAGAGTGTCTGTTGCACCAAGAAGAAGATACAGACTGCTCTTCTGACACTAGGACTGGGCTCTAGATGCCACAAGCACACCCATGTGATAATACCACCTTGTGCTGCCTTTGGTGACTCATTGGGCAGGCTGAGCCCTGCCTCCCGAGCAGGTCACTCACACAGCATGCCCTTTGGTGCTTGAATTTCACTTCCTTTTTAAGAAACCTGATTTCCCTGCTGCTGAGTTGGTTGTTTTCTTCTCTTAGGTACCACCACATAAGCCAACTCGGAGGAAACCACCCTGCTCCCTTCCCTTGTATTCCCACAAAACTGAGACAAGTGACAATGATGAGCAAGTGAGTATCAATTTAATAGGGGGATGAGGCCCTACTTCTCTGCAACCTGTTCTCTCCTGAGACACTAGTTTGGAGGTGGCAGAGAGGTCAGGCTGTGCAGCCAGAGACATCAGTCATGCAGCATCAAACCTGCCCCTGCCCTCCCACATGTACTGAGTCAGAGTCAACTCCATGCTGTTCCCTGCTCCTGCAGCATGGATGCACAGCCCATTTCTACTGCTTTTGTTTTCACCCTTGGCACACTGATGGATCCATCCAGTTACCACTGTTCAGGAACTACTGGTATTTATTAGATTTGAACAGGGAGCACCCATGCTGTTTGTTGAGCACAATGGGGTAATAGTTCTGCTCATGAGATTTTTCCATCTTCAGAAAAAGGGAATAATTAATTCAGAATGAAGAGAGGGTTTGTTGGCAGTACCCACAGAATATTTCTTTAGGACCCTTGAATGAGCAGGTCCCAGTAAACTGGCTGCTACTCATGAAGTTTTACACTCAGGCCCTCTTTGGTCACTTCTGTCCTTCTGTATTGTGGGTATGAGGTCTACCCACCAAATTTCACATTGTCACCTGCCCTTAACAAGCAGGTAGTTCTTTGTCCTTCTTATCTGTGAGCTATAGGCTCTTGCTGCCTCCATGCCAAAGGAGCATTAAGTTTTAAAATGTTAGATTCCTTCCTTTTCTGAAAAAAGCAATATGCCCGTTCTCAAAGCAATGCTCTCTCTTTCCCAAACTGCTTCCAGCCTTTTCACAGCTCTACCTTTCCTGCCATTTAGGCCCTTCCTGCTTACACTAATTGGATATCTTTTAACTTGGTTACTCAGGTGGTGGCAGAAAGTCTTTCCCGTCACAGAAAGTTCACAATGTTTGCCAACATTAAGGCTTTAAGAGGTAGAATTTTAATCTGCCTGGTCCTGAAGTAATACCAGGGGAAAACTGTACCACAGGCTAGATACCTTAGTTAAGGCAATGTAGGAACAGAGCCATCACACATCAAGACACTTCAGACAGCAGCCCTTTTCCCCCAGAGGAGGGGTACATATATCTAGCCCTAGGATAGCTAAATAACAAAAAGAGAACGGGTTCAGGAATGAAGAAAAAGAAACTTTTGTGTGGAAAGACTATATGAAGCTTCATTTGCTTCCCTACCAGTAGTTTCTGTTTATCTCTTTCAAGTTTTCTGCCTTTATTATATTTCCTCTTCCTCACCTACTTTACTGTGATGTTTTCATGCTTCATTTTGTTTTGCAGAAGCGGTCACCAAATGCTTGCCCCGTTCCCAAGGTCAAGGTGAAAAGCTCACCCATGATTGAAAAGCTGCAGGTAGGTCCTGGCAGAACCCACATGGCTTCCCCAGCAAATAAAAACTGATTGGCATTGGTCACAGCTACTTCCCTTGCAGAGCAGCCACAGGGGAAGGGCATGCAGGAGCCAGGGGTGACAGCCAGGTAAATGGGGCAGTGGCCTCACTGCTGAGGACCCAGTCCCGCCATACACAGAGGAAGGCAGAGCAGGTCTGGTAATGGTAACAAGCATCAGAAGCAGTCCCGTGATCCCCAGGTGTGTCCCTAAGCATGTCAGTGCATGGATCAGGATCGTTTGGATCTGTGAAGTACGTGGCTGGTCATGGGCATGGCAGCAGCACTGCTCAAGCAGGGGCAGGAGCCTCAGTTTAAGTGCAGCTCCTGAGAGAAAGTGAGGGAAACCCTGGCTGAGACTCCCTCCAGCTCTTTCCTAGCAGCAGTGTCACTCACACTGAGTCCCCTGCACTCACTCCATCGGGGAGCTGGCCTCCAGCACAGGCAGGGACAGTCCTGGCAGTGGGGCGTGTGCTCCAAGCTCTCCCACGTGTGTGCCTGGAAGCTCTGCAGTGCACTTCCCTCCTTTGGATTCCCACAGTTACACACAAACACACCCAGCACTTCCTGCCCTTTTTATGTTTCTGTGGTGCCTGATCTGCGCTGCTGAGGGCAGCTCAGCACTCCATAGCCTGAAGACAGAGTGCCCTGCCCCTGCCAGCCCCCTGTCCTGGCAGCACGTGTCACTCCAGAGCCTCCTGGCCACCCTGACACAACCTGAGCCTATTCATAGCACTGTCCCTCCTGATGCACCAAGGACATTTGCCTACGGGAGGGTTTAAATCTTAAAGTGATTGCTGGCTGCTTGTTCAGATTTTCTGCCAGCTTGGCCACTGCAGACTGTAGTGGCTTGGCTGGGTCACTGGAAAATCCCAAAAGGCCTCAGGATGACAAAAGAACACGTCCTTAGTTCCAGCTGCCAGGGAAAGACAAATGTCCAGTCATAACTTCTCTGCCCAGACTTGTTTGTTGACCGTGTCACCAGGAGAAACCCACAACCAGAAGGTCTGTGACAGCTGAGAGATGTGGCAGGGCAGGGGTTCCCCTGTGTGGTTATGGTGTGCAGCACACGCTGCTGTCATGCACGCCCCTAATGAGGGTTTTTCTTTGCAGGCCAATCTGGCTTTTGCTCCAGCTGCTCTGCTGCCGGGAGTGTCTCCCAAAAGCCCTGGGCTGAAAGTCCTGGTTTCTCCGTTCAGCACACCTCCCTCGACACCCACCAGCCCAGGGACTCAGTCCCAGCCCAGCGAGACGCCAGTCAGCTTTGATCAGCCCCCAGAAAGCACTCAGCTGCAGTTCTACAACAAGGTAGGATATGTGTGCTGGGATGTCCCCATTCCACAGGGCTTGCTTATTGCTTGGGGATGAAGAGGAAGAGGAGGCTGAGCCCTGTAAGAGTGTGCATTTGTGGCCAAGAGAGAAGATCTATGCACCAGGTTCCAAACAGCCTTTCAGTGTAGCTCTGTGGAGTCTCCTCTCTGCCTGCCAGCAGCTCCAGCAGCCTTCCCAGCCCAGTGGGTGAAGGAAAGGATGAAGGGGCAGGACCCAGTCACCTCAGCTCGGTAGTACTAGGGTGGCTGGTGCCAGGGAGTGCTGTGAGCCAGTGGTGCCACATGCCAGCAGATGTCTGAGGGGGCTGAGGCTCAGTTTAGGGAGCCACACAGAGCACGGTAGTTTGTCAGGTGTCACCAGCGTGTTTGGCACTTAAGTGGGGAGCTGTAACCTGCATTCACCATCAGCAGCTGGAGTACAGCCTCCTTCCTCAGCCACCAAACTGCCAAGAGTAGAAGAAGCTGGGACATCCAATGCTATTTTCCCCTGTTGTGCTTTCCTGCTTTCCAGTACCCTTCTCTTGACTGCTTCAATGTCTGCTTTTCCTGCCTCACAGGTGCGGACGCGAGGATCGATAAAGCGCAGGCCTCCCTCCCGGAGGTTCCGAAGATCTCTGTCTGAGTACGGGGACGGGGAAGATTTCGGGGTCAACTTGTCTTCTCCTGAAAATGGTGCCAGGGAAGATGAGGTCTTTGGGCCCAATGGCAAGACAGAGGAAGTGGAAACAGGGAGCAGAGAGCAAAAGAAACAGGCAGGGTCTGATGAGAAGCCAGCATCAAGGACAGGATCCAGCAGATCAGAGGATGAAGAAAAAGGGAGCAAAGACCAGAAGAAACAGGCAGAGTCTGATGAGAAGCCCCCATCGAGGAGAGGATCCAGTAGATCAGAAGATGGTGAAAAAGGGGAAAAACAGGCAGAGGAAATTACTCCTTGCAAGAATAACACAGGGAGTACAAAGGAGGAGGAAGTGTGTCATGATGCCCCAGGAGAGGAGAACTCTCCTCAGCCTCCCTCTGGAAACAAGGAGGTGTGTGAGGGTCTCCAGGGAGAAGAGCAGCAAAGCACTGCTTGTGAACAAGGAAAGGGGGACAAGGAGAAGGAGGAAGCTGAAGCTGAAACAAAGGAGAGCAGTGAAAGCACAGACACACAGAGAACATCAGACACTGCGGAAACAGCACTGGCACCTGAACCACTGCAGGATGCAGTGGGATTAGAGACTGCCAGTGAGCCTTCAGTGTCAGCCACGCAGGACCAGGGCACAGCGTAGCTGTGACACACAGGTAAGATGGGCCAGCGTGATGATGGCTCCTAAGACACCTGAGGGTTTTGCTGTTAACAAAAATGGCAACTTTTGACAGAACACAACAACAATTTTGCTGCTCCCCACATGTCCAAAGCCTCAGATCTCAGGCCTGCAGAGGCTGTGAGGCAGAGTATTCAAAATGACCAACCCTCCTGGGTGGTGTAAAAGAGAGGATGGAAAAGAAGCAAAGCTGATTCTGGATTCAGTATAATGGAGAGGCTCTGCTTACCAGGCACCCTCCTGCATTGCTGATTTGAAAGCAGTTTGAAAGTACTTGGAGTAAAAAGCACATTTCCCCAGCAGTAACCATGTATACACTGTGTCACTGTGACTCCTTACACATACATATTTATGCATGTGCACATGTTGTATGTATACATGTGTACATATGTATTCCCTGTATGTTCAGCTTGTTAGCTTTGCCAGCAAACCCAGGGCACACCGGTTTCATGATCACCTCTGGACGCGTGCAAGCAGGGGCCTTTGCCACTTGGAATAAAAGGATTTCCGCTGGCTAAAGCAGGCCTTGTTCCATGCACCTTCTTCTATGTTCTGTAACCACTGATAGCGGAGCCACAGATGCCTGAGGATGTGTCTCATCCCACTCACCCACCTCCTCTTCAAATGCTTCCTTGGTTTGGCAAGGAGCAGCTGAAGGAAGGATTCTGATGCTCAGGCTGCAGCTCACCTTTGCCTCCTAGCACAGAAACCACCAGAGTACCCCCAGGACTTCCCAGCTCTGTCTTTGCTTAGACCCATGATGATATTTCATTATTTCCTTACTTATTTTCCCCTCTCAAAAGGACATACCCAATCAGGGCAGAGGAGACTCAACATGTGGATAGGAGACATCTAACCCAGTCAAGGTGGAAGCTACTGGAAAACCTTCAGTGGCAGGAGAGGAGCAGAATGCAGAAGTCCCTTGAGGTCCAGACTCACCACAGAGCTGCGTGGCCACTCGCTGCCTCTCTGCTTTGCACCATCATATTTTGGGACAGCTGGAACAAGAGACTGTTTGCAATCTCTTCAGAGGTCAAAACTCAGGTGTTGGCTGGCATTCCTTGGTGATACTTGGGGACTGAGAGACCTGATACCCACTGTCCTGGAGCCAGCAGCCACCGCCACTCAGGGTCCTTCTGCTTCTTCATCCTGCTCCAAAATGTCTTTTTCTTCTCCCCTGCATTGGTCTTGGATGAAGTTCATCAGTTACGTACATACATACACATATGGTGCCTTTTTGGTAGCTTCTTTTAAAGGACTTTGGGTTTTAAAACTTCAGTAAATAATGTTTTAACAATAGGAAACAGTATGTTTTCTCCATATGTGCTGTATGGCAGACAATGTGAACCCTTAACACTGGGAAATCTCCTAGAACGTGGATCATAAAAATATAAAATCCCTTTGAAGTGGGGCTGATCTGTGAAACAGCCACCTGTGGTAGGCTGGTAGGTCCTGTGTGCTTCAGCTTTGGGGTGCTTTAAGTGTGGTGGAAAGTGACAGCCAGCAGATTGTAGGCAAAGAAAAGATGTGCTGAATAGGTCAACAGGGGAAGTTCTCTTATCTGGCTCTGGGCTCCAGTCCAGATTTAGAAGGGCTGCTTGTCCATCAGTCTTTCTCACTTCCAGACCTTATCCAGTCTTTTTTGAAACTTTTACTATGTGGCCACCAAGAGCCACTCATGACAGAAAGCATCCCAGCTTCCCGGAAACAGCCATTTAATTTTGTGCAGGTCAAAGAAGCAGTCTTAGCTGGCTGAGTTTCCAGTGGCATTGCCTGGCTGAATTGGCGAAGCTCAGGCAGCCAGTCCCTCCTAAGTACTTACGCACTGTACCAGATTTGCATTCACCTCTGGGCTACTAGAAGTCATGGGTTAGCAGCCCCTACGATTTTAATCTGGAAAGTATTTGAGGGAAGGTGGATGTCAGACCCTCACTTGACCAGTTTTTTAACAGCAATACGTGAAGCTGTGTTGGCCACACTGAACAAAATGTCCACAGTGTGATGTGGAGCTGTGGACAAATCTGGGCTCAGTGTTTCCAGTGAGCCAGACTTGTCAAAAGCTGAGGCATCAGCCAGCTGTTAGGTGGTGTGCATGGTCAGGGGTCAGTGCTTAAACCTGCTGCCAGCCACCTGGTACCCAGCAACACAGACACGGCTGCAGGGACCCAGGGCAGAACATCCTGCTCGTCCTTGTTCATCCCAAAGCTGCTCCTAGCAAACGTGAAGCTGAGCAGGGTCAGAGGCTTGGCTTGTCCCTACCTCTGTGTAGAGGCACAAGCATTTCACACCACACAGCTCACATCTGTCCTCTGGCAGGCTCTGTGACACAGCAGTGTTCCAAACCTGTGGGATATCCGCTTTCTGTTCACCAGCTGCAAAATCTCGAGGAAAGAAGAGGCTCTGTGCCCTGCCTTCGTTTTTCCCAGGTAAAAGCACTGAGGCCACACTTGCTGGGAGCCATCAGCGCTTGCCCCCCTGCCTATCATGGGCTTGTTGGGAAACACGACCTCCACACCCTTTTGAGCCATGCTGTGGAACATTGTTGCCTTTGAATCTATTCTAACCTGCTTGCTATAGCTTGTATTCCAGGGCAGGCTGCAATCACTGGCTGTCCCGTTTCTTCTCTCAGCAGTGTCCCATCTGGATGTGAGTGGTTGTGCCTTACTGTACATACAGATACATGTATGCCTGTTTAGAGAACGTGTATGTGTGTCTCGAGCACGGGAATGGAAACCTGAGGGCGAAACAGAATAAAAAAAATGGTGGAATAAAACCAAACAAAAACCTGTGTGTTTTGTTTCCTCCTGGAGAGATGAAGAAGCCGAAGAAGAATGGACAGAGCTGGTAGCAGCAGGCAAAATAGGGGTGAGATTTCCACTAGCATTAGGACTTCAACATTTTTATTTAATATGAGAGAGCAACCACTGAGGAATAGGGAGGAATAGGATTTTTTGAAAGTCTGGGGTGCAGAGGCGTGGAAACACGAGGATGACAGGAAGCATTAGCAGGAACAGAGCACATCAGGGACAAGCGGGATCCAAGCCAGGAGGGCGCCGTGGGCTCAGAACCCCAAAGGCGATGCCTGTGGCTGCCGTGGGCGTTTGTCCTGCCCGTGGATCAGCGCCGGGAGGGTCCGCGCCCACCCGGGACACGCAGGGACCGAGGGCAGCGGTGCGACCCCCCCCCCCGCGCTCCGCTAGGGGGCGCTGCGCACCGCTGGCCCGGGCCGAACCAACGCCGCTGGGGGGGGAGGGGGGGGGGAGTGTCCTATTCCCCCGCCTCCCCATCCCCTGGGAACGAGCTCGCCCGGCTTCCAGCGCCACCGCGCGCGCGGAGCGGCAGTGGGCGCGGGAATGGGAGTGGGAATGGGAAGGCTGAGATGTTTCTGCTCCCCTCGGATGAGTGCGGGGGAAAGGAGCGGAGCGCCGCGGGGGCCGCTGCTCCCCCCGCAGGGGCGCTGAGTCGCCGCTAACGAGCGGAGCCGTAGGGTCGGGGAAAGGGGGATGCCGGCGATTACCTTGGGAAAGGAGACGGAGGGGGCGAGCAGGGAGAAATGGCGGCAGCCCCCGCAGTTGGGGAGAGCAGCGATGTGTTCCGGAGCGCTGGGCAAAGCCGCTGGCAGTGCGGTGGGGGCCGGGAAAGACAGACCCACACGGGCAGTGGCGCGGGCGGCCGGGCCGGGAGGAGGGGGGACGGCACTGAAGTGTTGAGCTGGGAGAGTATCAAGAGAGCGGCTCGTTGGTCTAGGGGTATGATTCTCGCTTCGGGTGCGAGAGGTCCCGGGTTCAAATCCCGGACGAGCCCGCGGGGAAGGGGGCGCGGCAGCGTTCCCCATTTTGCCGCCGCGAGGCCCTCTCGCGGTTTTGCGCCTCAGGCCCACCCGCAGCGGGGGCGCGGGGATGGCGCCGGAGGGGGGCCGGGGCGGCACGGCCGCGGTGTGCCGAGGTAGAGCCGCTCGGAAGGGAGAGGAGCGGTCCCGCAGCGCCGTCTCGGTGAGGGGGAGGGCGGGGGTTTGCCTGGGAGAAATGGGAGTAGCGACGGCCGGTGCGCGACGAAGAGGAGCGGCCGCTCCCTGGTGAGTTATTCACGCTTTTTCTCGCACTGAAAAGGCACGAGTGGGTCTCGTTGTCAGTCCCGTGCGTGTCCCTTCGCTGTGTGCGGGAGCCGCCGCTGCTGCGGAGAAGGAAGAAAGTAAAAAAAAAAAAAAAACCACTTGGGCTCGTCCGGGATTTGAACCCGGGACCTCTCGCACCCTAAGCGAGAATCATACCCCTAGACCAACGAGCCGCCGCGAGAAGTATTTTCTCTCCCCTGCACAGGAAGGCTTCGGTGGCGCCGCGCAGCCCCTGCCCGGGACGGCTCCAGCCCGTCCCAGTGCCCGCGGTGTTCCCTGCTCCTGAGGGGGCACGCGCTGTCCCTGTGGCTGCCGGTGCTCCCCGGGTGCTCCTGCCGGGCACCGCGGCAGCCCTGTCTCCCCATGGGTGCGTAAGCTGCTCGTACGCGGCGAGCCACCGACCGCGGCAGCCAGGCCACAAACCCCAGCGCGATGAGGGGAAATTCGTGGTTCATTTCCATAATTTCTATCTGTACCACAGCCGAGTAGTGGCAAGGTTACTTTCCTAGCTTACAGATGATGATTTTATGCAGACCTGCTTAAATAGAGAGTGTTTGAACGCTGATGCTGGTCAGGGTAGAGGTCAGTTCTACCTTGGCTTTTGCCTCTGTACAATAACAGCCACTAAACTAATATTGCCTCTATTCCAATATATTCCAAGAAGCTGGGGGAAAGGTAGGAGGGAGAGACGAGAAGACAAATTGCTTCCATTTTATGTGCTTTCTTATGTATCAAGGTTATCAGGAAGACTCGTGAGTGAAATTGTTCCTTAGCATCCATTCAGCACTGGAATAGCTCATCATTCTCATCCTTTTCCACCCTAAGTTTTCCTCAGAACACTTATCCTTGCATAGTGGGTGACCTGAGACATTCTTCTTAATTGAATTATGGAAAAGCTGAGTTATGGAAGACAAGACTGAGAGGGGATCTCATCAATATATATAAATATCTCAAAGGAGGATAGTGCCAGGCTGTTTTCAGTGGTGTCCAGTGACAGGACGAGGAGCAATGGCCACAAACTAAATCACAAGAAGTTCCACTCAACATGAGGAAGAGCTTCCTTGTGCTAAGGGGCCAGAGCACTGGAACAGCTGCCCAGGGAGGGCATGGATTCTCCCGCTCTGGAGACATTTAAACCACACCTGGACATTTCTCTGTGTAATCTGCTTGAGGTGACCCTGCCTTGGCAGAGGGGTTGGGCCGGACGATCTCCAGAGGTCCCTTCCAGCCTCAACAACTCTGTGAGAAATAGTTCCCAAACTCTTCAAGGTCCATATGCAATTACTGTGCTGCTGCGAGCTCTTGAGTTTTGAAAAAAACACCACGTTTCTATTTAACCAAAGTAAACATGAATGTGGCATTAACTGCTAGTCACAGTTTCTCCCAACTTGCAGAAGAAAAAACGACGTTGTAATAGACACCCAATGCTTTCTTGTACAAATAGAGCCTGTTTTTTTCTTTCTCTCTCATGTTCTTCTATTACTAATTCAAAATGAGTGTGTTGGGTGGGATTTTTTTTGCAGGAGTGCACATCTTTGCATGCTAAACAGTGTATACTGTACAATTCCTCTAGGATGTACAGAGATGCAAGCTAAAGAGAAAACAATCAAAACCATTAAAAATGTAAAATCAGTCTGAATATATTTGCTTCTCCTCCTAGAAGTTGTTAGCCCTTTTTTTTAACATCAAAATCCTGCTTGCTCTCTGTGGCAAGCTACTAGACACCTCTCCAAAACTGTAGGAGAACAAAGGTCTGAATTTCTAACATAAACAACAGCCATGAAAAAAAGTGTTTTAAAATCTTCCCCAGTGATACACACAAGTTTAGATATCCCTTTTGTGATAAGCAGAAGCAAAAAAAAAAAAAAAAAAAAAAAGAAAAAAAAAGGCTTTTCCTTCTTTTTTTAGCCTGAA
>VZTE01000845.1:1704575-1749382 GCA_013397775.1 Eulacestoma nigropectus | reverse complement strand
GGAGGCGGCGGCGGCTGGAAGATGGCGGCGGGCGGAGGCAGCGCGGGGCGGCCCTGCGCGGCGTGGCTGCTGATCGCCGCCGCCGCCCTCACCGCCGGTGAGTGAGGGATCGAGGGAGGGCCGGCCGCCGGTTCGGCCCTTTAACGCCGCTCCCGGGGCGGAGGGCGGATCCGCGGGCAGAGCACGGCTCTGCCGCTCGCTGCCCACCCGGTTCGGAGCCGGGTTGGCGGCGGCCGAGGACCCCCGCCCTCACCGGGGGAAGGGTCGATGTGCCGGGGACAAAGCCTCCGCGAGCCGACATGGGTAGGGCAGGGGGTGCCGCGGTGCCAGGGCAGTGATGCGCGGCGGCCCCGTGTCAGCGCTGGTTCCACAGAATCCATTAGCTTGGAAAAGATCCCTGAGATCACCGAGCCCAGCCTGGGACCGAGCACCCCCATGGGTTCTTCACTCCGGGGGCGCGGGTGGCCTTTGTTGAGAGAGCCACGGGGGGACCGAGGAATGGGGACGCTGGGGTTGTGGTAAATGACTTGATTCGGTCTGTGGTGAAGTATTTGGGTGGAGGGGGAATTATGTCAGTCAGATGATGCGCTTATGACTCGTATAGGTGGAGAGTAAGTGCAGAATCATAGAACGGGTCGGGTTGGAAGGGACCAGAGTGGGGTCATCTGGTCCAACCTTCCTGCTCGGGCAGGGTCATCCTGGATCACATGGCACAGGATTGCGTCCAGATGGTTCTGGAATATCTCCAGTGAGGGAGTACAAGGCTATGGAGCGGTAGGAATGGCAAGAGTGATGCTTAACTCCGCTGTGGCTTATGTTAGATGGTTCCAGGGGGTTCCACACATTACTTGGACATGAAAAGTTACACACATTTCCCATGCCAGCTCACTGTATGTAGATGCTGGACATGGACAGTGAGGGAATATCCTGTATTACCCAGAATATCCAATGATGGATACTTTGGGTTGGCAGTACTGGCTTAGTAGGTAAAACTTTGTGAAGTACTTCAGTAGGACACATTAAAGAAGCCTGATGCCTCCTCAATTCATGTGTCTGGAAAACTGTGTAAAACTGTAAGTCTGTCTGGGAAGAGGTTTATTAAGACACTGTGCTGAGTGGTAAGGAACTTAAAACGTATTTCATAAAATTTTAGAATGGTTTGGGTTGGAACAAACCTTAAAGATAATCTTATTCCAATCCCACTGCCATGGGCAGGGACATCTTCCACTAGACTGGATTGCTCAGAGCCCTATCCAACCTGACCTTGAACACTTCCAGGAATGGAGCATCCACTGGTTCCCTGGTCAACCTGTTCCGGTGCCTCCCTACCCTCACAGTGAAGAACTTCCTCCTAATATCTAATTCCTATTATTATTCCTCTTCCTAAATCTATTTCCAAAGAGCATTGTTTGCATTTGTTTAAGATGACTGCATTTTGCAATAACGAAGTAGCTATTGCTCAGGCTTGCTGTATTCTCTTCAGAGACAGCCTTAGTATTTAAAATTAAGTAGGTAGCTGTGAAATATGCATATATTACAGTAAAACTGAGCTCTTTGGAAATACATATGGAGACAAGAGAAGAAGGAAGCATATTTCCTTTGACCACAACAAAAGGTACAGCTACAGTAATGCTGTGGGTAGGTGGGAGTAGTAGGTCATTGTAGAAGGTCTGAATTTATTCCTGTGTTGGCTTCTTCTCTCCTTGCGCATCCTTAATCCTCCTCTCTGCTGTGAAAAGCAAGGTTTACATCTCTACATGGGAATAAGTGATTGGAGTGCAGGCTCTTCACCTCTTTTGCATACCCAAAGGAGTTTGGTGATGGGGAGGAAAAGACGACTTTCCCCAGAGTTTGGGGTGCTGCGGAGTCCTGGGTAATCAGTGCTGTGCCTTTCTGCTTGCCTGTTTCATTCTGGCTTGTGATATTTTTGCAAGGACCATCTTCCCATTCCTTTTCCTCATGCTGGATTTTCACCTCCTGAGAGGTTCAGAAATCAAAACCTGCGTTTTTTGTCAAGGGCAGGCGTGGTGTTTGCAGAGGGCTGGAGCTGCTCCCTCGCTCAGATGTGACGTGTGGCTGAGTGATGTGCTGCACACGTGGCTGCCGTGCCTCGTGCCTGCTCTTCTGCCTCTTCATATGCTCCTTGGCAGGTCTATTCCTGTGGCCAATAACCTGCAGTGAGACAGGAATATTGCTTAGAGTGCTGTGCTGTGCAGGCCCCATTAAAGGCCACAGCCTGCTCTGCCAAGCCTGGTTGCTTCACAGCTAAGCACAGCTAACACAGTTCTAGGCTTATTTTCTTGTGTGCCCCTGCATGTGTGGGTTAGGAGTTCATCTTGCTTCTTTGTGCTCAGTCATCTGAAAACCCAATTGCTTCATTTACTTATAAGAATGAAGGATCATTGTCAAATGTGCTGTCTGTGATTCTGTGGGCATTTTGTAGCATAAGTAGTTAATCTAGGTATAATCTCTTCTGTGCATGAGTGAGCCAGGAACAACCAGCCAGGAGTACCAAGAAAATGGATTATTTTTCAATTGTGCATTTGTAAGCCGTGTAAGTATGACTTAAAGTGGTATCCTGCCTGTGTTTGGCATGAGGATGGTGCCTGATTGCTCCTGAAAGTCTCAAAAAATGTCTAGATGTTACTGGAAAGAATAATTACGATTTTTTAAATTACTCTTTTTGATACCAACAAAGCCTGATCTTTTTTGAAATTTATTTTCTCCTCCTACCCCTTTGATACACACTCATACAAGTGCACGTGGGCACAATACACATGGGTCAGTAACAAGCAGAGTATTGAGATGTTAAATAGCTCAAGTGCCTGTTACGGCTCTGAGCTCACTAGCCCATTTCAGTTGCTGCTTGAAATGTTTCCTGAAAATAACAGTGTAAGCCAGGGTTGCAATGCTCACTTCGTGCTCCTGCCAAGTTTAGTCAGAATTCCTGTATTCACCCCGTCAGAAGCTGTTAGTCCTTTTAAGCTCAGCCCACTGATGCTGCAGGTAGGAAAACTTCCTTGCCTGCAGTGCTCAGTGGTTTCTGCAAAGGGAAAAGCTGCATAAACTCCTCTCAGCTCACCTTGCTTGCAGCAGCAAGAAGTTCTTGAATATGTTGAAAAGTCTGTACCTTAATGTTTTAGTGATAAAATGAGGTAAAATGGCCAGATACTTCTTGGCCCCAGCCATCCAACAGTCTCAGCCTCCCTGTAAGTAATAGCATGCGTGGCTGTGTTGCTTGTTATCTGAATTAAAATTGATTGTATTAAACAGCAATTCCACTGCCTGTCTGTGGACCCACCTTGTCCTGACTGGTGGCAAATGTCCTGTGTCCCATACAGAGTTGAGATGGAAGACCAAAAAAATGAAACCTAGTATTACATGGCAGATGTCTTGTACTGTTTGTCTTGAGAGATTTTGGTCTGAGTGGTTTCTAAAGACTTATTTTTCTGGAGAGGTGCCGTATAGATCATCATCAGGTCATCTATCCGAAGCTTCTTATTAGCAGCCGTAGTGGAAGTTCTCCAAGTGTGATATGATGTGATGTGGTTTGATCGTGTATGGCGTACATTGCTCTTTCTACCACCTGCATGTAATCAACAAAATAAACAGCCTTGTATGCAAGAAAATACATTTTTTGAACTACTGAATGCTAACTCAGGATATCCTAGGAATACATCAGAAAGCTGGAAGCTCTGGGTGTGACAACATTTACATCCTTATGGCATATATCCTTTTTTTTTGTTGTGTGTGGTTTGTTTGTCTTTATTACTTTGCTGGTCTGGGTCGGTGGAACCCCACAAGAAGTGATTAGCACAATGGAGAGGATGTGAACATCTTATGTAAGAGAACGCTGTGCCGGGACAGGACAAAAAGTTCTGAACTGGCTTTGCTGCTAGCAGAGAGACTTGGGGAACTCTAACTGCAGTGATTCACTTATCTCTAACAGCAGTCATGTGGAAAAGCAAGTGTTTACTCAGATTAGGGTTTAGCAGTAAGCAGTACCCATAGCACAGAACATGTGGCAATGCATCTTAAGGCAGGGTTAACATCAGTATTTTTTGCTGAGCAGGTTGAAAGACAGTTTTTCCTCCCAGTCTCTTTTGTCTTTAAAGGGCCATTCTGTTACTTGTCCTAAATAAGCTTTTTGTTGTGTTTTTGTTTCTTTTTTTTTGTTTGTTTGTTTTTGTTTTTAATTGAAAATATTTATATCAGATAAATGTATTGGTACTCGTTTTGGCTGAGACAGAGTTAATTTTCCTCATAGCTTGGATGGTGCTAAGTTTTGGACTTGGGGTGAAAAGAGCCTTGATAACAATGTTTTGCATTGGTTACACACCCCAAGGCCTGTTTTGTTTGTCACCCCTCCCTGACAGCAGGTGGGCTGGGAGTGCAGGAGGGGTTGGGAGGGCACCACAGAAGTCATGTTCAGCAATAAAAGCTGGGAAAAGAAGGAGGAAGGGGGCTGTTTGGAATTACAGCATTCGTCTTCCAAGTCACTTTTACACCTGATGGAGCCCTGCTTTCCTAGAGATGGTGACCACCTGCCTGCGATAGAAGCAGCGGGTGACGGCTTGTGCTTTCCCTGTTAAACTGTTTTTATCTCAACCCTCGAATTTTCTCACTTTTACACTTCCAGTTCTCTCCCTCATCGTGCCAGGGGGAGTGAGCGAGGGGCTGTGCAGGGCTGAGCTGCCTGCTGAGGTTAGCCCACAGTCCTCGTATATTGTTCCCTTTGGCTGCCGTGCCTTTCAGCTCCTGCATTTTTATGTATCTGTTGAGTTGGCGCTTTCCACTCGGTGCTGCTGCTAGGTTTTGGCATTAAGAAAACAGGAAGGCTGTGGTTGTTCTTGTGAACTCTCTGTCCTCCAACGCTGCAGAAAAAGATGCTTTGTGCTGCGTTTACTGATGTTTTGCACACATGGTGTTAAGGGGCACGAAGGGAAACATTGGTTATACCCTACCTTCAGTGTTTCAAATCAGGCTGAGATTCTGATCCTTAAGGGAAGGTTAAACTCTGGGCAGTGTAGCAGTTGTCAGTGGTGGCTGGTGGCACTTTCACTTCATGAGATGGAGGTAAATCAGGGCAGGCCATCTCCAGGTGGGTGAAATGGCCAGTGCTGGAGGCGTTTAGAGTTGGCTGCAAGCCACCTGTTACTCAGTAACTTGCTTTTGTAATGTGTGCAAGTGAAAGGTGGTGAACAGGGCTCCCTCTTGGTAATAAATTCCATAATGCTATATGTGCAGCAGAAGGTTTGAAATCTGACTGGTTTCTATGTCTTGAAGTGTTCAGATTGAGGTCTTGCAGGATCTTGCTTGATGCTTTCAGTGTGGAAGGTGTTGAGATGATGGCTGCACGGAGATGCTTCTTACCCTGCTGCTTGACAAAGTCAGGTGTGGATGAAGGCACTGCTGCCATCCAAGGATGGCTCTAGAAATGACCACATGTGAACTGGGAAAGTGATGTAGAGTTTGCTACCAGGGAGGCCATAAATACTTCACAAAAGAGAAGCGTTCCTGGGAAGAACCAGCTGAATCAGCTCCTACTTGGTGCTTCCTAACCCTCCTCAGTTGTACAAAACAGTATACAGTGGACTGGGCTAGGGTGTTGGTCTGGTTTAAAAGAAAACAATGGTGAAAGGGGCTGTTTTGAACACTGATTAGTTCCTGATCAGATTCATCTCGTTCTGAATGTACACATGAGCTATTTGAATTGGCACCACCACTGACAAATTCTTGTGAAACAATGCTTTGAAATATTTAGCATGGGCTTTTCCTTTTGGTTTTGTGGTTGTGCTGCTGCAGGTTGTAGCTGGTTACGAGTTTGCTCAGCAATTCAGTTAGCAAGGAAGTGTGAGATTGCTGCAAGCTTGGTGCCAGAGCTGGCTGCAGGCATTCAGCAGTCCATGGATCAGTAAGGAATCTGGTCCTCCAAGGGCTTTGGATTTGCTTGAACTGCTGAAGTAAGTCTCTAGTCACACCAGAACAGATTGGCTGCATGAATGCCCTGTTAGCTGAGGAGGGTAATCACTTGGATGATGTAATTTCATCTATCTCTATCTTCTTGCTCAGTTAAGTAGTAGGATTTTATTTAACAGGTTTTAATCAAGTCTCTATGTGCCCAGGGAAAAATCCTGTGCTCACCTTTCAGGCTGGTGGAAATACCACTACTTGGCAAGAGATGGACACGATTCTGGTTCAGGAATGATGACAGGTGGGAGTGACTGTTCGTGGAATGCTACTAATACCTTGGATGGTTCAAAGTGCAGCTTTTTGCAGATGTTTCTTCGTGTGTGTAGCTATGTTGTCACTGAGTTGGTTGCAGCTTTGTGGCTTGATTATTGCAAAAGGGTCAGAAAAAGGGCAGCTTCTTATGTCTCATATATAGGCTTTGCACTGTATCTCCTCATGAAATTCATGTGTGCACATCCTAAATTCTACTGCCTAGTTTGTTTTGGAAATTGGTAGTTCCCATGCTGCTAATGATAGATTTGTCAAAAAGATGCTGCATGCCATCAACAGTTGGCAACATGACTGGTATTTTTAACATAGTTTCACTTGACATAGTATTAATAACCAAAGAAAGAAAAAAGCCTGGAGGGAAGCTTTTGTTCCAGCCAGCAGTGTGTCAGTCTCTACTGTCCACTCCATAGGGACTGGGTTTTGCTGTTGTTTGGTTGTGGTTTTTGTCTTCTTATCCTTAATATTCTCATTTCCTTAGTAGTTGTGACAGTTTTAGTGGATTGCCATAGCAATTTTAGGAAATGCTTGTGGTGGTGGGATGCTTTTTTTATTCTCTCTGCCACGTGTTGAGCATGTCTACCCAGCTTCTCTCAGATCTTTAGTTAAGCCAGCGTCATTCCGTTTGTGGGAAAAACCTGGTGTATTTCAAGGAGACTTTTCTGTCTTTTCTGCCTTTCTGTAATGTTAGTTCCCATTTTCTAGAATCTTTCCTTGTGCCCAGAAAATAACGTGCTGTGTTTGTTAGTGTCTCTCTTAGTTGTGCAAGATTAGAGGTAAAACAGCTGCCATCAGCTATTCCAGTTACCCTTTGCACTTTGAACAGCTTTACTTAACTTGCCCCTTTGGGTTCTCCACTCTCTTGGTTTGGCTTTGTCAACAAGAACTGTTTACTTGGATTTGAATGCTTGTGAACTTACTTGGGCATGGAAGGAAAACCACTTCAGGGCTGTTGAACAGAAAAATGTGATGTGTGATTTGGAAAGTACCTGAGCTGCTGATTGGTGTCCCAGCCTGCAGCATAGGCAGGGAAGTATTGCTTTGTGATCCCCAGGGAAAAATACTAGAAGTAACTAGAAGTTACTTGCCTCGAGACTAAATATCTGCCCAAACCTGGCATATGCCTGATCCTGTAATAGGAGCATGAAGCCGTGCAGCTACACTGCTTGCTTGTTCATGGTTCTCAGCACCTTTACAAGCATCTCTGTTTTACGAGATGAGAGAGTTGAGAGAGTGATGCAGCAGGGAAATTATCTCCTCAGGATTGAACAAGAAATCTGTGGCCTGTCTGGCAAGGGAGCTCAGGCATCCTTGGGTGCTTCTCATGCTTGTTCTTAATTTCTGGTTAAAGCACAGGCTTTGAAAGTAAATCTCAGCATAGGTTCTTTTGCTGCTCCTTGGCAGAACAATGAGCAGCTCTGCATCATATGGAGGAGAACACGCCAAAAACTGACTCTGCAGTGTGGGAGGAGAAGGAGGTACCAAAGTTTTGTGACTCTGAAGTCCTGTCAAAGTAGGTGCATGGAGGTATGCAGGGCTGAGATACATGGATGTTATTGTCTGCTTTGACAGCTCAGCCACAGCCTGCTTAAGACTTCTCAATGAAACTGCTTTCCTTTCGCTTGGGGTGACAAGATGCTATTTTTTTCCCTCATTGTTGAGTCAGGCAGAGCTTAGCTGAATGTGCAAAGAGGCCAGGAGAGAGTGAATGTTGCGTTAGCAGATGCTTGTCTCTGCTTGGAGGATGAAGGTTTCCAGCCGCATGGTGACAGGAGGTGGTAGGTGTTCATGGGCTGGGTGTCACAGCTGTGCTTTCTGATTCCTGGAGCTGTAGGGTGCTGCAGGACCGGCTGTGTTACTGGAGACAGGAAGCTCTCTTTCCTCCAGCAGCCTGAGTTACTTGACAAGATTGGCAACCTGGGGAGATGCTGTGGCAGCAGCTAAAAGCTGCTCTGTTGAATTGGCATTTGAGAGTGAATTCAAACTCTTCTGTCTTCCTTTCAGGCAATGGAATTTAGTTTCTGTTGCTTTGAAGCTTAGATGTCAAAATTGGTTGGTGTGACTGTAGTCATTTCTGTAGCTGATGTTGCTTTGTGTCCTGTGTAAATGTGTGGAGTGCAGACATCAAGGTCGTGGTGACAGGGGGGCTGCAGGGACAGTCTCCATGAGGGGCTGGACACATGTGCCTTCTTAATACTTGTGTGTTGTCGTTATGAAGTACACCATGGTTTGTTCCTTGGTGGAACTGCTGGCATGGGTTCTACTTCTCTGTTAAGGCTAAATGATGTGAAGGAATTTTTTGTGTGGAAATTCTGTCCAGCGTCTGGATGCTTTAACAGATCTCGTGGAGTTTCAGAGGAACGATTTTGGCATGTCTATTGTCTATTAAGGCAGGAAAGCTAAGGTTTCTCCACCAGGTGTTTTATCCACAGTGAAGAAATGGTTTGTGGGGACGTAAGTGCCTGTAGTTGCAGCTGGGGACTCTAACTTTGTTCTGGTTTTCTGGGATGTTTTGTAGGGGTCTGGTTGCTATTGTTTCGTGCTGGTTGTACAGGGAAGCTGCTTTGTAGGAGAAAGAACTAAATGCCATGCAACTGTTATTGAGAATGCTGTCGACAGTAGATGTTTCACAAGACACTTGACATTGGGTAAGAGTATTTCTTAATGAAAGTACTGATTCTCAAGTGTATTTTGTTTTTGTGACTTATGACCCTTAGTCATTAGAAAAAAACACATCCTCCTTTCTGATGAAACTTAGGGGCTGCTAGGGAGACCAGAGTGAACATATTGATACACTGAATTTTCTGTCATTTTGTCAAGACCTTTCGTCCATAAGATACTTTATTTATAAACTGTATACATGGCTGTATTACCAGGTGTCTTTAAGATAAGCAAAGCAAGTTGCTTGTATTAATTAATAAACTGATGATTAGCCATTTCAAGAGAAGGGGAGTGTAACACTCTTCCTGATGTAGGATGGGAACTGTAGCAGCCATAAGCATCCAATATGTAGCAATCTGATGAAGGTTTCCATGTGGGCTGTGTTTGTGCTGGTGGAAATAAGATGCCTGTGATTACAGTGTTAGCTGTTTGCATTCTGGGTTTGTTAGGTCTCCTAGTGATCAAGTTGAGTTGAATCCAGGGGAATTACAATTATTTTGGGGTGTTCATAGCCTTAATTAACAGAATGTTTTCATTGGATCCAAGATCTCAGTAGAAACGGTGGTCTACAAAGAAATTTTAATTAGCTATGTGTTAATTAGTGTAAAACTTAGGTGCACAGAAGGATTTCTTTGTGATATGCTACCAAACCGAATGGTCGACCCTATTTCTGCATAAAAAATGTAGAATAAAAACAACTCTTGCCCAAAATGTTTTTTTTTTTTTAAATCACGATGAGGCAAGCATAAGGAACCAGGGGGTACAAGTAAAAGTAGGAAAAGATGACTTCAGTTTTAAAAGGCATTGATCTCCAAGCACTGGCAGCTTAGGCACTGCTGGATTTACACAGATGCAGTTACCAAATGCTTTGGAGGGCTCAAAGGAAGTGAAAGGATTTTGCAGGTTTTGAGCAGATCCTCCCAAGCCTGAGGGATAGCATTTAGGAGGAGCTGCTACAGTTTGGATTTGAAAAGTTTTGGAAGAGACCAATGCTATAATGTGGTTGGGGACAAGAGTCTCTTCATACTGGAACAGGGATGAGTGTTTGGTGTCATTAAAAGTACTGTGCCATGCCTGGGAGAATGTCTCTAACCCTGTGTAACCCTTTATGTCAACTCCTGGCCTTGTACTTTGTTTCTGGAGGGAACTGGACCGTGATGTGGATATCTTTGTGTTTAATCAAGCTCTGAATGGAAGCACTCGGTAGCAGTGGAAAAGGGGAAGGAAGGATCCAGGCTTTGAGCTCCAAGGTCATGGAGGCTGTGTCTCCTGTGCAGGTCAAGGTGCCAGCACGTGTGACTCAGCCAGTCTCTGCAGAGCTGGACAGAGATGTCCTGGAGAGGACACCTGTGAGGACAATTCCCATGTGCTGGAGACAGCAACTGGACATCTTCTCTAAGAGTTTTTTGATCAAGCTGTACTGCATTTCGAAGATAGCAGTTAAATCTACATAACGGTGCAGTGCTGCAGTCCTTCATGTTGCTGTGGTAAAAACCTTAAGCTTGACTGCCCTTAACCTCACTGAAAGCTAGTGTTTAACCACACTTTGGTTAACTAACTAGATGCAAACTCTTGTGGTTTTGAATGCTTGTCTGGTATCATTGTGAAAGACCTTATCTTTCCAGACTTTGCTGCTTGGTAAAGGCTTCTTCCACAGGGGTGGTTCAGAGCAATATTTGGTTGCCATTCTGAAGAGTCCCAGAAATGGCACAGTGCCTGGGGGTTGTGAGCTGGGACAGGGCTGCGTTATCTAAAAGCTTTGTCACTGGTTTTGTGTACCCTGGCAAACATGGTGGTGGTGTACAGGGAAACCGAGAAGCTCTGCATTGTCAGGTCTGTGTGAGCTCCTGGAGAGAGCTTCACCTTCACAGTTAGGAAGCTCCTGTTCATTCAGAACAAGGAAGTTAAAACAGTATCAAGTCAATAAATTTGATTATTAGGTGGCAGTGCTCTATAATGAATGATGCTTGTTCTGGGCAAGTATGTGTTGAGTACTACATTGTCAATAGTTACTTCGTGGAAGGAAGCAGTGATCTTGCATATGTGATGTCACCCTTGGAGCAGCTTGGTTCTTGCAGTACTTACTGGTCTGTTACTGTCCATCTGTCCAGAGCAAAAAGTACATCACAATAATAGAGGCCAAGGTACAAACTGGAGGTTTTAGTCTGGTGTCAGCTGAACAGGTGACTGGAAACTCCGAAAGACTCTGCCTTGACCTGGGAAGAGTTCAAAGTCAGAGGTGCTGCATAGGTGTTGAGCTGGAGAGACACGTGGCAGGTCTGTGGTGTTAAAAGCAGTTGTGGAGGGCTCTGGAGGAAGAAATGAGCTGTGCTTTAGTCCCATTTAGTGTGAGCTGACAACATAGCATTGACAAAGATGTCAGACCGAGGCTGTTCTTTTAACGTAAGGAGACAGATCCTGAGCAGAGATGCAGATATGAATAGTCAGTGCAGTGATGGGAGCTTGAACTTGTTTTGCAGATGAGATCTCTGAGGCGAGATACCGAGGAAAGAGAGACCTGAGAATAGAGAGAGCATTGATGAAGAATGAAGATCCATGGTGGGAAAAATAAGAAAAGATTAGTAAGTAAGATTAGTAAGTTAGTAAGAATATGAGTGTCTTGTCCTATTTCAAGAGTAGGAGGATTGTCTGAAAAGGAATATGTGGATGGAGAGCTTTCATTGAAGCGTGGTGGTTAAAAATTGAGCTGGAGAGAGTTCTTGTAGTTGGAGTAAAACTGCTCCAACAACACTAGAGATTTAAAAGAAATGGCTGAAGAGACACAGGTGGGGTTTTTTTTCAAATTATTTTGATCATAGGTGAGACAAATAGAAGCATTTTTCTGCTGAAAAGAATAAAAGCAGCTGAAGGCTAGATGAGATGTTCGGAAGGAAATACTGGGGCTGCAGGCAGTTGGACAGGGTGATGGGATCAAGGAGGATGCATGGGAGAAGAGCAAAGGTTTATTTTTGCCCAATGTACCTTGCAGACCTTCCCTTCCTAAAGCACTCTTCTCTCTCAGACAGTCTCCTGTGATAATTTTTTCCTCTTGAGAGAAACTAAGGTTGGGTAAGCTTGAGGAATAGAGCAGTGGGTAAGTGTGACTGAAATATGACTCAAAATTCAGCTTTCTCCAACTGAAATGTTTAAATAGATGGAGGAGCTGGAAGGTGGACGTAATCCTGGTAAATGTGGAAAGAGGAGGAAAAGAGCTAGAGCTGGAGATGATCCATGTGGATTTTATTATGACAGAGGAGGCCAAAGAGTTCAAGGCAATGGGAACAGCCACCATATCAGTAATAGTATGGGATTATAGAGCTGAGGGTGAAAACTGACGAAAGTTGTTATCAGTGTCTCTCTACCAAGCAGTCAGGTTGCGATTTAAGGAGCCTATGTCTCATGCTGTAAGGCAACAGGAGCAGGAAAAATATTTTTGAAGTAGTGAAAGAGGCAGAGGGGAGAAAATTAGCGAAGAAGAACATGAAATTGAGCCAACAATAGCACAGATGAAAATTAAACTTGATAGAAATATCTGTACAGGATTACATAGTTCCTTCCTTCCCAGACTAGGGAAGAAATAGGGANCCTTCCCGAAAAAGGAAAAAAAAGGGGAGAGTTTTTTTTTTTTTTTTTTTTTTTTTTGTTTTTTGTTTTTTTTTTTTTTTTTTTTTTTTTTTGCTTCACTACAGTTCTAGTGAGTTAGAACAGTGGCTTCTTTAGATTAGACAGATCTGTACTACCCACTGCCTGTGTGTGGCAAGGAGTTCTCTGTACCATGTACAAGCAGACAATGTCTGTGCAGGCTCTTTTCTTCCTACACAAATACTGAGGGCATCTTGCTTGTTTTACACTTGAAAGGGAGGTTTGTTCTGTGGTTTGGACTTAATACAATGGATTTTATTTTATTTTATTTCTCTTTTCTACACCATTAGCTGGAAAATACATAAAGCACAGCAGCTCTCAGTTCATTTAATTTGATTGCTAGGAGTCTTTGTATGATCCAAATAAATATTTGGTAGTTGTTTTAGAAAATAATATTTTTTGGCCCATAGTCAGAGTATGTAGAAGAGAAAGGAAGCTCTGATAGAACCTTGTGATGAAAATTCACCACCCCTACTCCCCACCCCCGCCTTGGGGCGCTTTTCCTCTTGGAAATGAGAGCAGTGATGACAGGAGAGTCTGAGGTGTCAGAGATAACCTGATGGGACTAAGGAGTTAGTGAATTTTGGAAGTGAACAGCGTGGACTCTGAACAGCAGAATTAATGAATGGTGGTTTCTTCTGGTTTTGGTTATTGCCATTACTGTGGTGTGCTGAATTCTCCCATATGTTTGCATGGTCATTCTGTCAGATGTTTGCTGTCCACCTTCTGAAGGCTGCTGAGTTGGTTGCAACTAACGCTGTTCACTTCCAAAAAAAACAACAAAAAAACAGCTTCCCCCTATTTCTTCCCTAGTCTGGGAAGGAAGGAACTATGTAATCCTGTACAGATATTTCTATCAAGTTTAATTTTCATCTGTGCTAAAAGCACAAACCTCATGATTTAAAGACTAATATAGGAGGGTTTTTCTTTTCTTTCTTTTTATTTAAGCAGTCTTCGACTTGCATTTTTCCATTTGGTTTGTGTACTTCGAGCTACTTTATTCAAAGCTGAGAAACAAATCAGCTGAGGTACTGATGGAGCAGGAAGGTTTGTTCTCCTCTTTTAACAAGGGGATTTAAGGTACTGGAGCCCAGAAACATAGAATCCTATGAACGGAAGTAGATTGCTGTTACCATCTCTATGCTGAAAATCATGGTTTAATAAAAATCAAAACTTATATTTGAGGTACCAGGGACACACGTCACATGTGCATCCACCCACACTGACTTTACAAGATTTTTGCTTTCACGTGGATGTGATATGAACCTTGACAGACATTCTCTTGTGATGTCCCGAGATCATGCTTTGTTTTTAACATAAACTTGAATGAATGTGGAGATGTATCTGCTTAAATCTGGATAGGGATAGCGCATTGGCAGTTTAGAAGGTGCCAGATAAAGAATATCTTCAACACGTTTTCCAAATTGTGATGGATTTTACTTACTTGTTAGGAAAACTGCCAGTACAAGCACAATATTAACCTTGATTACTTTAAATTTGGGGGGTGGTTGTGGCGTGCTTGCTGTTTTGACTGTGCATAAGGTAGAAAAAAATTAAACTACTCTCATGCTTCTGAACTATAACCGAGTGATTATTTATGAGGCCTTGCACATACAGACCTTGGAGCATGGCAGAGAGCAGGAGTAGATGGCATAGCTGGGGGCGACAGAAGTTTGCTCTTCAGCTTTCTGGAGTTGAGCTTCTGTTTTACCTACAGCTAGGAAAAACTGGAGATAGGAAACAAGATGTGTGCCAGAGAGGAAACTGACTAATAGCTGGGCCAGGTTGTTAGTTCCTCTGATGAGGCTTAATTACTACAATGCCTGCTGTCAGCTAGTATGAAAAAGTTTTAAACTCATCCTTTGCACCATAGAATTGACTTCCACAAAGTGTTGTAGAGGAAACATCTGTGAGTGGAAAACATCCAGTCACAGATAATACAAGGAAGGAGAAGTGAATATATACTTGGCCTGCTCTATACTTACTTGATTGTAGGTATAATGCAATGTCTGTGCAAACACTTGATGCAGGAGTTATTGATGCCTCTTCTCCCCTTCTAGGCAGTCTTTTGTGAACTTCCTGATTCTCAAAGCAGCACTGATGCCTCTTGTTCTCCTTCTTTCTTCTCTTTACCTTTCCCATGCAGTCCAAGTATCAGCAGTAGAGGTCAACACCCCGGAGGAGATGTTTGTGGAGAACGGGACGGACGCAAAACTCCCATGCACATTCACATCTGTAGAAGTGATCAGCAGTGCAGCATCTGTCTCCTGGAGCTTTCAACCAGAGGGAGCAGCCACTCGTATCTCAGTAAGGAATGGCTGGAGGGGAGCAGACCTGGGAGGGGAGGCTGGGATAGGTGAGCTGTGGTCTTGTAGTTGGTTCTAAGGAGCAAGCAAATACGGATTGGAGCCTCCTTCCGTGTGCCTTGTTTCCATCACTGTGATTTTAGGGGGCTTTCTTAGAGTTGTATAAAAATATTGCAGTCTGCTGGATCTCTACCAAGACTGGAGTGTGCAGTGACCACAAAATACACCAGTTACTATATTAGTCTGAGGAGAGGGGTGTTGGTATGGAAGCTGTATGTATGAAGTAGAAGAGCATCTAGGAATCTTGTAAATCCTCTATCCTTTTGCATTTGACTGAATATAGCAGTCACAGAATTTGAATTACCACTGTAATTGCAGTGTTACATTGTATATTGTGCATGTTGTTTATTTTGCTTGTGTACTGCATAGCCTCTGTTTGAAAGGGTTTAGAGTAAGACTAGTCTCCCTAGTTTCAGAACAGAACTGAATAGCTCAAATCAGTAAGCAGTTATATCCTCATATTATAGTTACTTGACAAGTAAAAAATCAGGCTAGTAAGGAACTTAGGCAAATAATATTTGACATTGCTCGATTCCTGTATGTTGGGCCCAAGTGGGCTCAGATCTTTTGGATGTGAATCTTCAAAGAAATGGCTTTGGTAGGTTGATAGCTGTCGTCTTCCTCTTCTTCCTCAGACACTTCTGCTTCTTTCTTGTTCCTTGTCCTGAGTGAGAATTTAGAGGAAGCAGAACAAGGAACTCTGGGGCAGCTTTGAAGATGTGGGGACAGCAGGTTGCTCAGCCTGTTTGTGTTTGTCTCCTTCCCTGTGCTGCAGACATGAGCTCATTTAAACTCTAGGAGCCCTTCAGTGCTCAGAGTGGAGATGGTCAAAACCAGTGTATGAGCATCTTCCTAAATATCTCTGAAGAACAAGCTTCTGAATCTCCGTGAAATAAATATTTAGTTTTGAAGAGGGAGCTCTTCCCATTGGGAATCCAAAGCAGTAGTTGGGCATTAGCTTACGGAAGCAGGGCATATTTCCTGCCAGCATTGAACAGGATGGGTGAAGAGAAGCCATCTGTGTGTTTTCCGCTCCCCATATATCCTGTTTTGCCATTCCCTGTCTGCATCTCGGTCCAGTTGTAGGAATATAGCTTCAGCACATAACATTTTTCTTGGAATTGAAGTCAGTTCAGGTGTTCTGCCTGGATGTAGCTATCAGCACAACTGAGAGAAAAGCAAATTATCTTTGAGCAGAGGTGACCCAGCAGAATTTGATGTTGATTCCCTGTTTCTTTTGAGGGTCTGGGGAAGTTGTAGAGGGGATGTTTATTTATGAGCCCAAATCATGGCATTGCATAGCTTGGTGGGTGTGAATTTGAAAGATCAATCTCATGATCAGCTTATGTCTGAGCTAAGCCCATGCTTCTGTTGACAAGGATGGTCCTGTGCCCCTTTAGAATCACACTGTCAATCTTGTGGCCATGTGGTGGGGCTGACTGGACTGGGAGCTTCCCCTGCTTGTCTCCTTCCCTCACCACATGTTCATAAGAAGTCTCATGTTAAACCACTCCACCATAGGCAAGGGATGGCTTGAATCACTTAGCTTGTGTTTCAGGACCTATTTTACTTTGTGATTTCTCCTCCTCCAGGTGAGGACATCTAGAGAGCTGAGGAATCTGCCTCTGGCCTTCTAGACTTCCAGTGGGATGACTTCCCCTGTGCACAGGGATGTGGTAATGCAGTGCTGCTGTGTTAAAGGTTACAGTCCAGCTGGAAAAGCTGTAGACTGATGCAGAGTCCCTCCAGAATGCTGACAGCTGTGTGCTTGCCAACTTTCTACCACAAGAAACAGTTTGTTGGATTTATGTTAATCTGTAGACAACAAATAAGATTGACTGCAGCATGACAGATGGCCATGATGTGCACATACCTGATCTGGACAAGATTTGTGCTGCCAAGTGATAAGGCCTGATATTCAGAGTGCAGGTCTGATAGAGGGGGTGTTGGAATAGCAAGCCTGAGATCAAGGGCAGGAAAGGGAAAAGAGATAGGAGATGAATGGAAATATTACTGTCTTGTAGGCAGTCTGTTCTGTGGCAGAGACACTGCTTTGTAAATAGGGCAGGACGAAGAGGAAGCTGGAATATTGTCTTAAATTTCTTTCATTGTTCTCTGGAGACTGAACTGAGGGGAATTCAGGTTGATTCTTGATTAGGTTTGTCTTGCTGTGTTGCAGGATATCCAATTGAGAAGGAATGTGCTCTTGCAATTCTCCTGTGGCCTTGATGCCTCTTAGGGTATCCCATGTATTTGAAAGCAGAATTGTTCTGTAAAAGTCTATGCACTTCTACTGCTGTAAATTCCCAATTTGGGCAGGTATAGTTGGGAAATACTCAGTTTCTCCTTAGTCTGTACTAAAGAGGTTTATTCTTCAAAGATTTTTGCTCATGTATAGGGAGTGCAAAGCCGATGTGCAGCTTAGTCACTTAAAAACTGGGAAACAGTTATATTTAGTTACCTGAAGGTTTCTGGAAAACAGCTAGATGTACTCTAAATTGGTCATGGGATTTTCTGAGGGGGTGGAAGGAAGGGAGAGTATTGCATGTTAATTTAGCTGTGCTTTAGTTGCAAGTAACACATAGCAAAACACAAGATAGGAAACTTGGTATCCTTTTTCTGCTGGAATGCAGGTGGCTTCTTGTGTCTGAGAGACAGATAGCTGTGTTCCAGGACTGTTCTATCCTTTAATTATTACCAGGTTACCAGTTTTTTTTTCTCTTTCCCGCACCTTCTTGTCTGCAAAACAGAAAAAAAAAACCCAACCAATCCAACCACAAAACAAATCAAAACCAACAGAAAACTTAAACTTCCAGTATTGCGCTGGTATGGTTGAGGTACAAGCATGGTTATGTGATCAAGAGGCAACAAGGCAGGCTGAAGTGGTGAGGCAGGAGGAGAAAAACCTCAGCTGCCGGCTGTGTGTAACACAGTTGGCTCTGGGAGAATGCTGTAATAGTGAGAGAAGCACGGTAGCTCCGTAATCGCTAATTGGATTGTTCTTATATCCTCTTTTCCTCGACTGCAGTTTTTCTATTACTCTAATGGAAAGTCATACCCTGGAAAGGACATACCATTTAAAGACAGGATCACTTGGGCTGGAGATCTTAACAAGAAAGATGCTTCTATCACTATATCAAACATGCAGTTCCGGGACAACGGCACGTACATTTGCGATGTCAAGAACCCACCTGACATTGTTGTCAAACCAGGAGAAATCCGAGTTAGAGTTGTGGAGAAAGGTATTCACCTTATATGATTTTTCTCCTTCTCACTTGTTTTTTTTTTTTGCCCCTCCATTCCTTGTCTATATCATTTAATTGCGGGTGGGGGAGTCGCCTGGAGGGAACAACTGGTTTTTTAATTCTCTTCTTCCAGGTCCTAATAATGGAACCAGATCTCTCAGCTGTTTAAAAACTGTATGTCGTACCCTTTTCCTCTATGCCCACTAATTCCTGTGGTTTAAACAATTATTAGCAAAAGCTGATGGAAGGCTTGATGAAAACGTCTTCTCATTTTGAAGTCCTATGAATACATTTCCTGCATTATGCTGCATCAAGGGGTAGGGTGACTTATGAAATCTGGTGAGCAACGAGAAAAAGTAGCAGGCTCTTCTTTTTGAAACCCTTCTGGTATATATAATGGAATGCAAAACTATAAATCTGCCCCAAATGTACAGAAAGTGAAATGCTACTGTGTTCCATGCAAAGGTGTTTGTGTTGGATGTGCATTCAGTCTCTTTTACTCAGGTGTTCCTAAAGAATCCATGGTGGCTCTTAAAAACTTCAGGGCCTGGCTACTTGCTGTCACATGAGGCTTCTGGTTAACATTTGGTAACATCTGTCACAGTTCAAGAGCACTTAGATTCTATTTGTCAATTTGGCTCTTTATTACCCTTGATCATCCAAAACATTTGATTGTTGTACCTAAGCTGGAGGTCAGCCAAAATGTGGTGTTTTGTACAATGAAGTGATTGTTACAGTAATTGCATTTCCAAATTTATAATTTAGGGGGGACAAGAATAAATGTTGAATTCACAAATGGCAGTGCTGATGCAGCTATTCCATTAGATTTTAATGTTAGGGAAGGTACCTACCCGTGTGTCCTGATTGGAATGATACTGCTGCTAGAGCAGGTGTGTACCCCTGCTCATGAGATCATTCCAAGTTCTTATGTAGGCAAGGTCTGTATCTAAATTTTCTCTTCATGGAGCAGTTTGGGTTGGGTGGGACCTCTGGAGGTCCAACCGTCACTTGGAACTTTCTGTTTCTTGGAAGTTTGAAGCCTGTGTAAAATAGGGTCTGTTTATTTTCTCACGATGATAGTCACTGTGAAGAAGCAGTAAAGCAGTTGCGGGTTTGGCAAAGTCACGCTGTCTTAGCAAAGCCTTTTCAGATTTTAACCCAGGTTAAGCAAATGAAGACTGACTTCAGTGCACTAGTTCAGCTGATACTTGGCAACAGACTTATATGCTGGCTTCCCCATAGGTGTGGCATCTGGACAAGAGAATCTCACTGATTCTGAATGGAGCCCTGTATTTGAAATACTTCTCACCATCAGAAAAATGCTGCAACAGTTGTCTTTAGTTGTCTGTGAAAACTCCTCCTGAACTGAGCTGGAGAAAATGTTTTCAATTTGGAATAATTTTTTTTTTTCAGTTGGAATAAATACATGATGATACTTGTGCATATTGTTTTTTTACTATGTATACATCTAATGGTTCTGAATCATATGTCTGGTGGTGTAAATTGTTCAAAGCCACATTCATTCTTTGCACATTTAAATGATACAGTAGATGATAGGTTAGCTTTAGGTTTTGGATTAAACATTTAACAAGTTCCATGGTGGCCTAATTTTTGAAAAGTGCCGAACTAACCCAGGTGATTTTCACTGCAGTACCTACATGGTGTTTGTGCAAACAGCTCTATCGAGTATGTTGGAACAATCCTACTGGCAGGGATGAAAAGCAGCACTGCTTTTTCAATAGAGTATCTGAATCTGGAAAGGGCTACCATTCAAAAGCCTAAACAAGAGAAATTCGTAGGGAATTCAAAGTTCTTACACTAGGCTGACCCTACTTGTAATAGGAAGCTGCCTAAGACTGTGTTCAAGACAGCTTGTGTTACCAGGAGGTGATCCATCTTTGATCTGAACACACATGGGGGAAAAAATTAGGATGGTATGAAAATCTTTACACTTAGGAGCAATGGAAACATCACTTTCCTGCCTATTGCATAAAACAGATACTGGCATGCTCTCAGTGGAATGGAAATTGCTCTGAATTTCAGTGTTAATTAGTGAAGAGTGTTCTCTGGATGGCTGGATTTTTGGTTTGTGTTGAACTATTAACTTAAATATTGGCTTTCAGAGCTGGTGTTTGGTTATGTAGCTGGGACTGTCTTTTTCAATGAAGTCATCGGCTGCTCTGGAAGTGCTTATGAAGAATTCATGTAGCTGTGGAATACTGGAAAATATTGGAAAAAATAGGGACCATTTTCTGAAAAGCAGTAAAGCCAAACTCTTAGTTTCACATGCAAACACTAGCATTTTTTAATACAATCTTAACCTTTGTTAACAGAATGTAACTGCTCTCCATCACTCAGGTTCAAGCAACCAAAAAGACCCTCATGAGTCAAAGAAGTGACAAAACTATCAGAGTTCCAATGTCATTCCTTCAGCAGATGATCTTCTCTATAGTTTTGGAATGTCACTTGCTTTCTTGCTCTGATGAAGTGCGTATGTTTCCTGGTGTGCAAGGCAGCAGCTGGTCTGCTATCAGAAATGTATGTCTGTTTTGATGCTTTTGCAGGCAGTTATTCCTGCACTTTTGGAAAGGTGAAAAAGCACAGAAACTAGGGAACTCCTTATATACCTCAAAATAAATCAGTTCATTTTTGGATGGGCCTCAAATATAATCACATCTTACATCTCTGAAAAATATTACCACTTGTAGGACTTTCTTCCTTAATAGCAGATGGAGCCCTGGGCTGCTGCAAGGTTCTGGAAAGAATGTCTTCCTCTAAGTTGTGGCGCTCATATCTTCATATTTAGTTTCTTACTAAGACTCTGAATTCCCATATTGCTGTGAACTGGCATCTCACACTGGAGAGCCAGGAAAGCTGCTGCTATGATGTTTGGCTGAATGATGTTACAATCAGTGAAACAGCCGGAAGTCAGGTAGCCCTTCTGCTGAAAGCCACTGAATTCAAAAGGAACAGGACTAAATGTAAGCCCTCTTTTCTCAGTATGGTGCCCCTGCTTCGGGATACTGCTGGTCTGTGGTCCCTGCTGGAATGAGTCCAGCAAAGGGCAACAAATAGCCTTAAGGGACTGTTCCACCTTTCATATGAGGAGAAATGGAGGCAGCTGGGATTGTCTGGCCTGCAGAAGAGAAGGAGGTGTGATCTAGCCTGCAAAAGAGAAGAAAGACTCAGGAGAATCCTCTCACCAGGTATTTATGTACATTGATAGCACCTAAAGAAGACTGAGCCAGGCTCTTCAGTGGTGCCTAGTGACAGGACAAAAGACAATCGGCCTAAGTTGAAACACAGGAAATTCTGTCTGCAATTAAAACCCCACATTTTTACTGTGGTTGAACACTAGGACTCGGTTGCCTGAAGAGTCTCCCATCCTTGGAGATAGTCAAATCCAAAGTGGACAGAGTATTGAGCAAACGGTGCTACTTGGCCCTGCTTAAGCAGGAGTTTGGACTAGGCAATCTCAAGACATCCCTTTCAACCTCAACAACTCGGTGATGATCAGATGCAGGTGTCTGAGACAGATTTTTCTATATAGGTGTAAGTTTTGCCTGTTGGATCTTTTGCTGATTCACTTGTATTTGGTACAAGTAGCTAGTGTAGCATGGAGTCTTGTAAAAAACCCTCTGGCCTAAGATGTTCCTTGTGTTAAACACGATGTGGGGGGAAGGAAAGGACTTGGTTTCTTATTGGGAAAAGCTGTAATGGTAGTCTGTGTATTCTTTGACTTCGTAAGTATTTTGTGCTCATTCTCTGATTGGCTTTTGTTTCTGGCTGCTCTTTCTTGGCCTACTCTCCCCCAAAATAATATTAGGGAAAACGTGAGTAAAGCAATACTGTATTCTTCTACGTGTTTTCCTGGTATTGTACAATGATCCTGACTTAAGAAGGGAAAAAAATGAGTCTATAAAAATGTACAGGGTTGTATTTTGAGACACCAGAGTCATGTATAAACACTGCTAAGAGTGATCCTGGGTAGGAACTGTGCTGTGTGCTGCATGCTCCCTGGAGAACACCCAGCCTTCAGCACTCCTAGTGGGTTAGCGATGTGCTGTGTGCAAATCTGCTTTCAAGCGTGCCTGCCTTCTCCTGTTGACCTCGCTGGGAATCGCCAGATGGCTGTAGCCTGGTTTTTTGTCCCCTTCAGATACAAAATGAGACAGGGTTGTCCTCATTGTCACTTGTGTTCCCTGACATGTAAAAACCTTTGGTTCAACATGAACTCTCTCCTGAAGGACGGTGACATTAAGAACACTCCTGGCGTGTGCTCTGTTCATACGTTACTCTGCTGGCTGCCTGCTGCCACTGCCACTTAGGCTGCATGCTGTAATTTGTGGGTATTACGTTAGTGCCTCCTGCTCTAAAGGAATCCAGGCTCAAGGGCATTTGTGGTTTGCAGTTCTGTTGGGCAGGGAATGCAGAAGAGTTGAATGTTTTCTCCCTTCTCTCCGCAGACAGCCTGCCTGCGTTCCCCATTGCCACCGTGGCAGGGATAGCCATCGGTACGGTTACAGGTCTCTCATCGCTCATCTCTATTGTCGTGTGTCTTGTCATCAGAAAGAACAACTCTAAAAAACGATACTCTGGGTAAGAGACCTCCCTCCTCACCCGTGGCTGATGTGAGGAACAGCAGCAGGATCAGAGGGAGGGCTTAAAGGGGGGTAGGAGTTGTTTCAGCCAAGCCTTGGCAACCACGGCTAGAGATGGATATGGTCACGTGGAACTCTGATCGTCTGCCTTAAGTGATTACCTCTACTGTGCTTGAAAACACCTACTGACCATGAGTTGCACCTGAAAATCATTAGGTGTTGAAGTTGACCCCCAGACACAAGGATATATGCCCTCAAAGCATTTAATCCAAGATCCCCTAGCTCTGGTCTGTTCCCCTTCCCTCCAGCTCTACTTTCCTTTCCACCTCTAAAAGAAAAGCACCACACATGCACTTTCAAGGAATGCTGTGTGTTGAGATTAGGACGGGGCTTTCCTGTTACCAGTGCCTGCCTCCTAAGCCTGGAGTATACTTGCCAAAACCCCCTTCATCACCGTACTTGAAAGCAAGGAAGGAGTAGCCACTCTGCATCCATTCTCATTCAGTGTCTGTTTTTTGTTAACTGTTACCATCCCTGCAGGGTTTTTAGTGTTAGGAGGATAACTCCAAAGTGAAGCACAGTTCTTTGAGTGGGCATGTGAAAAAGCCACGAGAACTGACAAAGGCAGATTAGAGTCCTGTGGTGATGAAACTTGCTGCTGGTGGAGGAGGTGCTTCCTTTTTTCTCCTCTCTAATTAGTTGGTAATTTGCTTCTCTTAAGAAAGAATGAAAATTATGTATGTAGTCTTAGAAACAACCCCAAAACATACAAGTTTCTTCTGTTCTTTGCCCAACAAATATTCCTGCTTATTGCAGGTTCTTTGGGTTGCCTGTGGGATAAGAAAAAAATAACTCCAAAAATAAGATTGTGGGGATTTCCAAATTAAACTTTGCCCTGTCCTTTTCCCAGTTGGAGAGCTTAGACAAAGTGAGTTGGCTATTGCCCAATGGTAAGGCTAAATACAGCAAGGGTGGCTGTGTGTGCTCAAAATTGTGTGGAAAGCCTGGTTTTCCCTTTCTGCATGTGTCCTTCCCCTAAGAATTGAAAAGAACCCTGCAGTGTCATGCACCAGCAGTGTGCCTGAGGTGGCCTGCTTGCCCTGCTTCCCACTGACCTGCTCCCCAGTGTCTTCCTGCTGAAGGACACATGTTGGTGCTGAGCCTGGAGCAGTAGTTCATGCACTGTGATTTCTTGTAGTATATTTAACTACTCTCTTGGGAAAGTAATCTCTGAGGTTTAAATCCTGCTTTCACTGACCATGCCAGCTCTGCATGATATGTAGAAAGGCAAGTGTGCTGTGACCCCCTCCAAACTTACGGACTGTCTTCTACATGGTGCTAACCCGGTGTGTGGTGGTGGAGAGAAGCACTTACTCCTAGATAATCATTCTGCCTTGAACTGAGGTGGGCTGGGGCCCTGCGTGGAATCTGGAACCCCTGCATGGCCACGGTTTCCATTCATGCTCTGACTTGGGTGTTTTTTTGTTTTGTTTTGTTTTGTTTTTTTTTTCTTTCTGCCTTGGTGTGCTGGGATCGGATCCTGCTTACCTTCCTCTCCTTACAGAGATCCTGATATAGACGCCAGATTGGGAATGTAACAGGGCTGGGTCTTCTCTTCCAGTCCCACTAGACACCATGGTAACTAATCAAGTTGGTGGTTGCTCTTAATACCTGTGTGTGTGTACACATTTCCTCTTCCTTTGCTGACTAACCAGCTAGCTCTCTACTAACATCAGTGTAATTCGTGCTGGAATCTGTTGGCAAAGGGATGATGCATTTCACTGGGTGCTTGGGTTTCATTGTCTTGTGTCTGACTGGGGTGGAGTTGTTGTTTATCCCATATGGTGTCCCTCCATCTCTTCCAACAGTGAACTTGCCAATGCATTGACTAAAAGGGGATTCAGAGCTCTTTCTGTGTCAAAATAAAAGTAAATTCCCTGTAAGCATTCCTCTGGCTCAGACAGCTTGGGTGTTTGAAAACTTGCAGGGATCTTAAGTACATTAGTTGCTTAAACCTGAATGATAACATTTAGACAGTGTAGATATGAGGAGTTTTGTGAATAAAACAATTAATGATTAAATAATTTTGGTAACAGAAGGGATGCATTGTCTCTGAGACCGTAGAGACCCCTTGCCATGATGGCTGGGGCGGTATTTTTTAATTCTTATGCTGCATGTATGAGGAGCTAAGCTGCTATGGTAAGACCTATCAAAGGATAAAGAAAGCTTGCCCTGTGAGGAGGTGGTCTGCTTAGTTTCACTGTCCTCATTTGTTTCTGTACTCACTTTATACACTGTCTGTCTACAAAGGGAAAAGGATGCCCAGTGGTCGAAGGGTTGTGGTAGCAGAGGGCACTGCTGCCAAGGAGCTGGCTACTTAACTTTCCTGGGTGCTCTGGTACAAGGAGGTAGACCTAGCACTGAGAGACCCATTACTGCATTGCCCAGAAGCCACCAACTTAAAGGACATTTGTTCCTGTAATTAGCTTTGTGACATTAATTTCAAGTCGTATGATCGTTTTCTTTTCAGTCCTGCTTAAAGCAGATGGAAAGAAGCAATCAGAGGGTGAAAACCAGAAGCCTTCTTTTAGGGGTGTTGATTGTCTCCACAAGACAGTTCTTTTGTTTGAGAACCAAGATTTGCCTGATTAGATATTCAAGTAGCTGCCTGAGGGCACGTAGCTTAAATGTCCTGTGTGACTCTTGAGGTAATTTCTCCAGAGACTGGTGTCTGTTGTGAGAATTATTTTGGGCTCACAGCCTAACTAAAACAAGGGAACTAATGCAGTGTTGGGTAGGATGTACCTTGCTGGTATGGAGAGAGCTGGTGGTGCTTGCAAGTGTTGGCTCTAACTGTAGCACTGGTACAACACTTGCCTCAGTGATAGGGACTGTTTAGCTTCTAGTAGAAGATAATTGCTATTTACCCCTGTTGACTGAGAGGAAAACACATGATTTTAGAGAGGTTGAGTTGAATGGGAGTATCTAAGGACCAGGGGTTGTCGAGGAGCTGCTATCCTATGTTAATAGCTGCTCCTTCCTGTTGCTTACCAGTGAAACACAGGAAGGACAGAGAAATGTCTCGGGAGAGATGGAGAATTGTGTGTTTATTTCAGAATCCATTATGTTCATTTTTTTACTTTGGCGTATAATCTACCACATTTCATTTTGCCATCATTCGTCTTTTGTTTTGTTTCTTTTTTTTTTTTTGTTTGTGTTTTGGTTTGGTTTTTTGTTTTTGTTTTTTTTTTTGTGTGTGCCTCTTGAACATTGTCGTGCAAACTCTGCTCTGCCACCTCGTCAGCTGCAGTACCTCTGAGAGCTTGATGTCTCCGGTTAAGCAGGCTCCGCAGAAGGCGCCCTCCGACACAGAGGGCCTGGTAAACAGCGTGCCCGCCAGATCACACCAGGTAAACTGCTCCTGCTGCTTCCAGGCAGGATGCCCCCCGAGCCTGGGGCAGCTGCTGTGGAAAACATCCAGGCAGGGTGGGATTTGTGCATTAGGGGCTGTCTGCTGGTGAAAATGCGTGCTCTGGACAAGGGGTGCACAGCAAGCTGGGGCTGGTGAACTCTGCTGTAGAAGGCTTGGTGCAGTCAAAAAAGCAGCATCTTTTGACTGAGGGCTGAGATGGAGTTTTACGCCCTTTTCATGATAAATTATAAAAAACCATGGTTATGATCTTGTGCATTAACATACATAGGTGGTAGTGAAGTGCAAGGATGAGGAGTGGTCAGTGAGTATCTCTGTAACACAGACACAACACGATGTCTGCCAGATATGGATCACCCCATAAAGCTGCCTAATCTGTTCTGGGATGGTAATGGAGAGGAATTTGCCTTACGCTCATGCTCCATGGCATGTCCTTTCTTCACAAGGAGAGGAGCCAGATGCTGACCAGTTTGCAGATGACTTGTGCTGCTGAGAGCTCTGTTCTGCTGAGCCTCCCAGCTTTGTAGGCTTGAAAGTGCCACTCTTTGTGCTTGCTGCAGTTGGCGAAGTTCTGCTGACTTTTACCATCCCATGGGAGGGGACAGAGCATGAGTCAGACAGGGATTCTACACAATGGATCATTACCTGCTACCAGCACAGGATTTCCTTATTTGGTAGCTGTTTCTTACCTCTTGATCTGTGTATTCCCAGCAATTTTCCTGTGGAGATACAGATCCTGAGAGGGTTTAAGTTCAAAATGGACTTTTTTCTTAATTAGCCACCTTTTAGCTAGTGGCTGCAGTGTAGTGTGTGCAAGTTAATACCTGGTTCCTTATTTTTTCCTGAAAAAATAATGGAGATGTGTGTTAGTGTATTAACACTACAAGAAAAAACCAAATGTGCTAACAGCTCAGTAAAGTTAAAGCTCCTACTCTGCTGGGCTTCTGGTTTGGATTTGAAATGCATTTTGTTCTGGGCTGTGCAGTATTTCCAGAGTTTCAGCACACAGGCCCACAAAGCTGCCTTCTGCCTTCAGAGATCAGTTATTCACGGAGGCCATATAATCAGGATTTAAAAATAGTCAGATTTTGACTGGTATAGGTCTTGTAGCAGCAGGCTGCCTATAAGGCCTGGGTAAAACTTGTCTTTTCTAGATCATGGGACATGCTGTTCTGTGCTTGCATCTTGAAAGCAAAAATACTCCAATATTTTGGTGTGAAAACTTGCAGTGTCCCCACCTTTCCGTATCCCCAGTGTTCTGAGTCTCAGTGTGCTGGAAGGAGCAGCAGAATACATCTAAACTTTGTAATTTTAACTCAGAATCAGGGTGCTTTTTCCCTTCAGTAGTTACTCTGGTCTGTTTATTGACTGACAGTTCTCCCTGCAGGTAAGTTCCCAAAGGAAAACACAAAGTGTGAACACTCCTGACCTCAACAGAAAAATACTGCAAATGGCTTTTGTTTCATTCAGTTTTAGTTTAGTTTTTTGGATTTTTAATCTCTTTTGTCAGGCAAAGAGCTTCTTTTCTTGGCAGACATTTGTAGCAGCAAGTGGTTCCTGTGCCTCCTGTTAAACATTTGCTCCATCTTTACAGAATGTATTTACTTTCTTTAAAAAGATCCACAGTGAAATCAGGGTAGATCAGATTTTGAACAGAATATTTTAAAAAGTGAGGAAGCTAAATTTCAGTTGATTACACTTACTTTGTTAGCTTGTAGCCATTTTTTGGTTGTTTCTTTAAGGGTCATATTAGCATGCAAATCAACATATTTGAAATCTTTCATCACATACAAGTAAAACCTGGTGTTTCTTGGTAATCAAGAAATGAGTTGTAGTACTCAAGCTTTTGAGGTGTTGTGTAGGTGAAAGGCAGATACTCATTTCTAGCAGTTCCCAAAGCTGTTGCAGGCTTCTTGCTGATTCAGGCACGCTCTGTCTCTTGGAATGCCTGGCGGTTTTAGACCAGTGGTTCTCACAGTCAGTGCTGTGGTCAAACAGCAGAGGCCTGTGGTCTTCTTGTAGCTTTTTTATAAGGTAGGATGTGTAGGAAGTGAATGAATGCTTTGTACTTCACTGGTGAAAAAGAACTATGAGTACAAACAAAACTCCTGCCTCTGCAAGTTAAAAACAGTAACAGAGGTGTTCACTCTTAGAGTGGCATTTAAATTAGTTAAATGAAGTTTATTCATTTTTTTATTTATGTATCAGTTCAAGAATCAGTGATGGAGTATTTGTCTGCATCGCATCTCAGCTGAAAATGTGCTGAGCTTGCACTTCCTTCGTGTTTTGAGTGCAAGTTGCTTGGGTGTGGACCTTGCTTTCTGGAGTTTGCTATCTGATTCTGTGAGTGTTCAGCTGCTTGAATCAGCTCCACTTGTTTTCAATGTGCTCTCCTTCTCAGCAGTTATGTTCTGTCCTGTCAGATTTGTCTGTGGCGGTTCTTGTCCATGCCATCATTCTCTAGTGGCTGCTGTTCTACCAGGACTGTTACTTGCGTGGGAAAGAAATGATTTCCAGTGATGGCAAGAACTACCTGGATTTCCCACATGGATGTCCTTGTTTGGATCCCAGGACCCTGAGAAGGAGCAGTTCATGATGCCAAGAATCTTGATTCAAATTTCAGATAACTTTCCCAGAGCCAGAATCTGTGGTAGTTGCAACATCGTTCAGAATCTGAGAAATTTGAAAATTCTGTAGATTCCTGTTGGACCATGGTGGTCTAAGTTTGTAATTCCTTTTTCTTTACTGTAACTTGTAAGTCATGACTCTGCTGACAAACCCTTGGCAGGTACACCTGCTACTCTTTTCCCTTCAGTTCCGAATAGAAAAATTGCAAGGATTCAGGAAATGCTGGTTTTATATGGCAGTGCTGGTCTGTCTTCTGGTTCTGAAGAGTCAGGATGAGCTTCCTTGGGATTAGATGAAAATTCTGAATTGTTTAGACTGTTTTTAAAATGGCCCAGGCGACACATTGAGACGATGATAGCTTGGTTTGGATCAGCTGATCAGACTAGTCAGTCTCTCCACACCACTAACATGCTGGTTGCAGCACAGCAACTATATTTAAACTGGCAAAAACCTAGAGCAGTGGTAACTGATACCGAGTGAACTCTGTGGTAGAAAATTGACTCATTAGAATTACTTGAATGAAATTTGGAATGTCATAGTGAGTACTTTATGCAGTTACATTTATTATTTTTATATTTCTTTTAACTGCTAGTGCTCTCAAGCTGAATTTATCATACCCTTGACCTCTGGCCTCAGGCAGATGAGACTTCCAAAACTGCTTGCAATTAAACTTCAGGGTTACTTTGCCTTGAAGTTTATATAGACACTGTGCTCTGATTGGAATTAGTAAAGTAATTTCAATACAGTGTTGGAGACCAGAACAACATGAAAGCAAATAGCAGAGAAATAAAAAAAAAAGTGGCTATAATGAGATTTGAAATGCAGAGTTTTCTAGGACATCGGTGTCCTTTTTTCCCCATTTTCTCAGTGTGTTGTTTATATTCAGTGTTTTATACCTACTTGCAAGTTTTCCCCCTTCAGCCCATCTTCTTCCTCTGTTCTTTATTACTTTGGAAATACTTCACCCAGAAAGAAGAAAATGTGGATTTAAATTACTTCTGAAAGAGAACAAGGTGTTTATCAGATGTGTGCTCTGCCACTGTGCTGGGGGGAAAGCAGCTGTGCAGGAAGGTACTATGGTCCTTCAAGGGCTTAATTTTCTGTACAGAAGGTCTGTTTTCATCTCTGGCTCATAATTGCTTTGGAATATAGATGGAAAAATTTCAGTGTCAGGTCTGTACAAATGTTTTCTAATTCGTCAGGATGCCAGAAGTACTGGCAAGAAGGAGGGGGTAGGAGTGCCAGTGAAGGCTACTTCTTCCTGGGACATAAAGGAAACCAGAACAGTTAAGTGGATGAAAGGTTTTAAGGAAAAACTGCTGAAAAAGCCACAACCAAACTAAAAGCTCTCTCTTTTTAATTCCCCCCCACTCACCCCGAGATGAGACAGTCCCTTTCCCTCCTGCACAGGGTGTGTGGTCTCTGTGCTGAGGTCCCCTGGTAGGTGGTGGCAGCCCTGTGCTTGTCTCAGTTGGGGGGTTCAGTGTGGGAGCTGCAGCTCTCTTGCCATCAAGCTCCCACCTGCCTTGCTGGACCTCTGCTCTGTGGAGGCTGCAGTCCTGTCCTCCAGTAGCTGCAGTTGGCTTTCCCTGGGCTATGTTTTAGAGGATGTGGTGTTTTAGGAAGTTTTTACACATTCAGCTGAAAGTCAGGGCTGTAATGTCCTCCCCTGCACCCCAGCAAATGTCACGAAGATGTGAGGCCGTGCCTGCCCAGGGTGTCCGTGAGCTGCAGCTGCCTGGGCTGGCTCACAAGTCAGGTAAGAATTCTGTATTGCTGCACCATTTTAGCACTGCCTGGCTCACTGCTGTGTAAATCTTGGCCCCATCACTGGCTTGGGCAGTGACTCGAGTCACAGGGTGGCTGCAGCTTTATCCTCTCCCTTGTTACCCAAGTGGTACAGCTGTGCTGGGATTTACAGGACCTGAGTAGCAGTTTGGGAAGTACACTCTGCTGTTGACTGGTAAACCTCTAGTACAGTTCCTCTTGAATAATATTAGCATCTGGCATGCATCTGACTAAGCCACGTGTCTTTGCTCCATAGCACGTAAGAATTGCTGCTTTTCAGAGCTAGGGATCCCAGATTTTGCTTTCTGTGAGGAGCAGGCAGTCCTGGAGGGAGGCAAGGGTGCTGTTTGGCATGCTCCTGAGAGGAGAAAGGTGGCAGACTAGAGCTCATGAGCAGCTGAGGGTTCATTCCACCTGCTTCCAAGTGCCGTTCGCAGTCATAAAAGCTCTGTGGTCTTGCTTTAGCTCTCATCTTGCTGCAGCCCCCGTGGAAGTGGGGGGCAGTGTGGCCTGTTCTGAAAAAGCCTGACTGTCCCTGTTCATTGTGTCCCCAGGGCCCAGTCATTTACGCGCAGTTAGATCACTCCGGGGGACAGCACAGCGACAAGATCAACAAGTCAGAGTCTGTGGTCTACGCCGACATTCGGAAGAACTGAGATCCTCAGCTATCCAAAGGACAACACACATTCAGACTGGAATTGCTTGAGCAAGATTTGACCCAGAGAACTCACATGTGGCCTTTGATGCCTAGGCTAGGACCAATGCATGTGCATACAGAGGGAGAGATATATATGTATTGTGTGTAAATAGTCTATTTAATCGTACAGAAGTGAGACCAATGTTGCATGTTGAAATGCGGTAAGAATTTTGCTTATAAATTGCCAATATTCTTTTTTTTTTAATCTTGTGTGACGAGAGAGAAAGTGAAAACTCGCATCACAATTTTAAAATATTTTTGTCTTGATTATTAATGGAGAAACTGGAAGATGCCTGAAGATTCTAGATTGACCTGGAGATTCTTTTTTCTTTGCTTATAGGGCCTAATTTCTTTTGTTGAGCTGACTATAAAGAAGACATCTTCTTTATATTCAGATTTCTTTATGTATACAGGGTATTTATCTTTCCTTGGTCAGAGTCTCAGTACAGGCTGCCTTCTCATGTGAACTAGACCCTCTCACTTGGTCTTGTAAGCCAAATTGTGACTCCTAGCTATCAGAAATGTATGTCTTAGCAGTGTGAGTGAAGGAAATCTTTAGGCCTACCTGACCTGTGTAACATGGGTCACAGAACTGTTTACTTCTCGATGAGCCCAGCTATTCAAGCTTAGTCCTTTAAGGTGCAGGGATAGTGTTGATCTAATGGATTTTGTGAAATGGTAGTTTACCTGTGAAAACAAAGGAGATAGTGAGTTAAAGGCATAGGAAGCTGTAGCTGTAGGTGGTTACCTCAGATTCTGTTGAACCTTTCAGTGAAATGTTTCTTCCTCAAAGCTCTGTCATTTCATGTAAGCGTTAAAAAGGGCTCCAAGGGATCTGGAAGCTGTAGTACTCCCATACCTCTCTCCCATGACTCCATTATACCACTGTCACCTCCTTGGAGGTGCTTTATCTGTTCTTGAAAGCCTGTAGTGGAGGCTGAATGACTTCTGGAGGAAATCCAGGGCTCTTTGGTTTTTTTGATGTGTGTTTTTTTTGTGTAACCTATATTTGCACAGAAGATGTGGATGGGCAGTTTATTTCCTTCATCTCTGCAAGTCTGCTGCTTGAATACAATTTCCCAGCCTCTTGTTTCTAGGTTAAACCCCTCCTAGGATCTCTGCTGACGAGGATTTCTTTCGCTGACCCACTGTATCCTGAAATCTGGTGCTCAAAACTAGAAGTGGCCTTCCAGCAGAGATCATCTCAGAATGGCATATAGAAGAAGGATTTCTGTTTTGTACATCCTAATGTGGTGGTTTTGTTTTGGGTTGTTTTTTTTTGGCAGCAAATGATTTTCAGCTTGGTCTATTGTAACCCTTTTTCTCTGACTCTTACCCATTTCCTAGTTCAGTCTGTTTCACAGAATCAGTCACAGAATGGTTGAGGTTGGAAAGCACCTCTGGAGATCATCTCATCTTCCTCGAGCAGGGTCAGCCAGAGCAGGCTGCCCAGCACTGTGTCCAGTTTTGAGCATGTCCACAGGTGGGAACTCTACAGCATCTCTGGGCAACCTGTTCCGAACAAACTCAAGCCCACATTTCACTGTAACACCAAGCACACAAAAAATAGTTACAGGCCCATGGCAGACCCTTTCACAACCACATTAGGCAATCCTTCTGTTGTGACAGTACAACTTTAGTAACTATTTTGTGTACGGTGGGGGGTTTTTTCCAAACAGAGTTAGGTGTGCCAACACTATATTCTTTCATCCGGAGTACACTGATTGGTTTCCTGACAACATCTGCCTTTATGAGAAATCAACAGCTTTATTTTTGTATACATTCACTGGGTAGATCTTAGGACATTGTCCTCAAAGCCAGAACCAGCTTCTTAAAACTGAGGCTCAGAAGGAAACCATGGATTAATTTATTCTGCCATATGTCAGTTGCTAATCCTGCAGTATCTGAATTTGTGTAATTCTTCTTCCAGGACTTGGCTGGTATCCAAAAAAGGACACATTTCAGTTTTAAAGGAAGTTTCTAAGGCATCACTTTTCAGGTGTTTGCCAAGTCTCATAGGGAACTGAGACACTGGGCTGTGGCTCACTAACCATTGCAGCACTGTAAATCTTTTAGCATTTAATTTTTTGGCAATAACACATGCAAGATGAAAAATGGACAAATTTCTTCTTCGCAGGAGACCTTTAAATATCTTCTGCTTCATGGATTAAGCAGGGTTTTTAGCAAGACTCCACATGAAGGGCTATGGTGTTTGTACCCATACAATACCATAGTGCTGGAAGCTGATGGAGTGGGATCTACTCACCCCAGACACGCTCAGGGGTAGTTTGTCCACTCAAGCTTCCATCTGTTGATAAAATCCACTGTCTTGGTTGCTGCAGTGCTCATGTTGGTGACTGTAGCCAGGAAATTCTTTACTCAGAAGATGATGAAGCACTGGCACAGGTTGCCCAGAGGAGCTGTGGCTGCCCCATCCCTGGAAGTGCTCAGGGTCAGGTTGGATGGGGCTCTGAGCAACCTGATCTAGTGGAACATGTCTCTACCCATGGCAGGGGTGTTGGAACTGGATGACCTTTAAGGTCCCTCCCAACTCAATCCAGTCTGTGATTCTGTGATTCTGTAGGATCTTCTCAAGTGCTGAATTCTGCATCTGGCACAGGGCTACCCTGGATGTACAGACAGTCTAGGGAATGAGGCTGGAGAGAAGTGCCATGGAAAGGGCCCTGGGGGTCCTGGTTGATGGCAAATTGGATATGAGTCAGCAGTACCCTGGAGGCAGGAGGGACATCCCTGTCCTGGGGCCATCAGGCCCAGCATCGCCAGCTGGGCAAAGGAGGGATTGTCCCACTCTGCTCTGGGCTGGGGCGGCCTCACCTCCAGTCCTGGGGGCAGTTTGGGGTGTCACAATGTAAAAAAGACATGAAGCCATTAGAGAGTGTCCAAGGGAGGCCACGAGGATGGTGAAGGACTGGAGGGGAAGCCTGATGACAAATGGCTGAGGTCACTTGGTCTGTTCAGCCTGGAGAAGAGGAGACTGAGGGGACACCTCACTGTTGCCCTCAACATCCTCATGAGGGGAAGCAGAGGGGCAGCTGCCGATCTCTTCACTCTGTGCCCAGTGACAGGACCCAGGGGAATGACACAAAGATGAGTCAAGGGAGGTTTAGGCTGGATATCAGGAAAATGTTTTTCACCCAGAGGGTGATTGGGTGCTGAACAGGCTCCCCAGGGAAGGGGTCACAGCATCGAGCCTGACAGAGTTCAAGAAGTGTTTGGACAATGCTCTCAGGCACATGGTGTGACTCGTGGGTGTCCTGCCTAGGGCCAGGATTTGGACTCGATAATCCTGGTGAGTTCCTTCCAACCCAGCATATGTTATGATTAAGATCAGGAGGAATCCTGCTGCTGCTTTCCTTATCTATCAGGCTGTTACTTCCCAACATTCATTTTACACTTAATAAAACACTAATGCTTAGGATGTGGTTGGTGGAGAAACTTGATTTTGATCTGCCTGTACATCACCATCTTTCTCCCCCAATATTTTTGAGTAAGAGGGAGAATTGTGATGAATGTGGTGATCAGAAACTTGCTGCTATGAGAAGATGAGGCTGGCCTTGCCTCTGAAGTCTGCTACTAATGTTTGCTTCTTTTCCCGCTGGAATGTACTGGAGAATCTGAGCACAATTCTGATGTGGTGCTAACTTTAGGAAGCACACGAATCTGGTGCTAACTTTAGGACTGATCTGGTGCTAACTTTAGGAGACACACTGATCTGACTGGTATTAACTGACTTGAGGAAACATCTCCTTGCATGGTTTTTGTCTAGCTACAAGTATGTTCATATTGCCTAGACTGAGGAGGCTCCCTGCAAGGCTTCTTGGGTCCTCTTTATGAAGGCAGAATGAACTTGGAAGTAATTTTAAAAAACACCAAACATCTTTTCAGAAAGAAACAAAAGCTTTCCCCCAGGAATGGCAGAAATCTGTCTAAATCCCTCTCCAGTGCCAAGGCTGTTGAAATTTTAATTTTTTTTTTGTCATAGGAAAGTGAGCAATGTAATTATTAAGTAACATATTCATGCTGAAGTCAAAAGAACTTCAGGCATTGTGAGACAACACTTGTGAACTTTCTGTTCCTCAGATTATCTGAGATTGTTTAATGATACGATAACCTGTGCTGATGAAAGGGACTCATGCTGAGTTGGCTTACTTAGTAAAGTCTCAGGATACAGAGGACTTCTCTTCCTTGGTAGGTAGAGCAAGCAGAGATTAAAGTCAGATAAGTCATCATATCCTGATGTTCTGGTGACCAGAAGTTTATCTCTGTTTGCTCTGCTGCTGTTCTCTTAATTCTCTGATGCTGTTCCTTGCAGACAGAAAAGAACTGGACTTGAGGAACACAAAGGGTGCTGTCCTTGTCCTGTTGTAGCACTGCTGCCAGCTCTTTTTAGGATCATCTATTTTCAAACCAAGTGCTGCATGCCAGGCTTGCAGCAGCCCAGAGGAGGAGTAGGCACCTCTCTTGAGGCAGTAGACAATGACTAAAACAGTCAGGGGGGTCATTGCTCCTGGATAGTGGATCTGGGAGGGCCTGTGTGATGGAAAAGACTTGCAATAGATTCTCTTTTATTCATCATGCAAACAAAACTGGGGTCAATCTGAAATCTTCCTTATTTTTGATTACTGTAAATTAATTTCAAGAGGATTACAAATAAGGTATCAATCTGAGTAAATTGGTAGCTGCACTGAGTCTATCAGGTTTCCATGGCCCCTTTTGACTTTAGCAGTTGTTCTGTGAGGAGGATGCTCACCATGTTCACGAAGTAGCATTAAGAGCCATTACAGGGGGGCAGGTATGTCCCTGTAACTCATTGCCTGATGTGTCATTTATAACTGGACACCTGTAGGGTTTTGTTTTCTCTCAAAGCTTTAGTGGTATTTCAGTTTGTGACTAGAAGAGCTGTAATTGGGTTTTTAAACTTTTTAAACCTGTGAGAACTGTCTAGGTAACCATCTGTCTTGTAACTGCAGTAAAGGTGTGTATGCAACTTAAAAGCTGCATCGCCTTGGAGGGGATTCCCTGAGGTCAGGTATGGATTGTTTGATTTGTGACCAGAACACCTTCACTCTGTATTGGAATCTTGACTTGGAATTCTGCATTACTAGTGTATCTGCCAAGGACCTCAAATACAAAATGCTCTTGTTGTATCCTAGGTGATGGAAATACTTCCTCTATAAAACCACCAAAAGAGAAGAGAAGGTGTGTAAGACTTCTGGGATGTGGCCACACCTCTGCAGTGTAACATTTTTATATGGGAGACTACAAAATCATATTAACAATGCTCAGCAGTTATTCTGTTCTTTAGGCTTCTCTTTCCCTTCTCTTCACTGCCCTAAAGCTAATAAGCCCTTTCATTTACAGGTATTTTTGCACTCTAAAATGTAAGTTCAATGCCTTTTGGAGATCAGTGTGCTGTGCAATGTTTTCTGTCTCCCTGCAAACTTAACTGTTTTTATGTGGTAAATGTAATTGAAAACATAGACTGGGTACTTCTCTTTTTTAAACCTCTGTCCTGGAGGTGTGCAAGACAACAAACACCTGTAAGACAGGTGTATAATCTATGTGAGGGAGCTAGATACGCATTGCATGGCCTGATTACATGAAGAGCCAATGTACCAACTGTTAGTGCTTTTGCTTTTACAGACTCATCTGGAAACAGTTATCTTGGATATTTTTTCTTGAATGGACTTTAATGTTTTCTATTGTAATCTTGTGAATATTTTAATACACTTTTTTTTTTTTCCCATTACTGGTTTGCTGGATGAGTCTTACCTGGTTGGGGACTGGGAAGGGAGGGGGACTGGAATATACCACCTCTCTCCCTGGCAGTATTCTTCAGTCACTGTGTCCACTCTGTGACCAACACAGCTGGAGAAGTCACCATTTGAGACCCTGTGTTACTGCTCCAGCCAGAAGGACCAAGGAATGCAGGTGGAACTGTGGCAGGACACAGAACTGACTTCATGGTGGGACAGCCTTCGAAAACGGGGAGCTGACAGACTCATCAGAACCTGCCTTGTCTCAGTTATCTTTTCCCCTGTATATGAATTCCTGAGTCCGGTACTTCAACACCCCCATCTTCTGCCTGGAGTTGTGAAGGATTACAGAAGCTACACCACCAGGGGCACATTTGTTTGCTGTCCTTTTGTTCAGGACAGTGGTGGCTGGGAAATGAAGACACACATACCTGAAGCTGGAACAAATATCCTTATGCTACCAGGGAAGGAAGAGCATCAGGAAATGAAATGCAAGTGCTACTGCTGGTTACTGAAATATGGTAAACCCCCACCAAGGTGGTTTCCTGACCGTGAAAGGAAAGATCACTTCAGTCTCAGGCTCTGGCTGTCACCAGTACTGTGTCACTCCCAGCACTGTTCAGCAGAGTCAGATAAGGTGAGGCGCAGCAACTCCTTTTAGGCAAAATCCAGCCAGTTTCTTTAAGGAGACAATAGAAGACAAACAATTCCGCCTTCATTTTAAAAGGTTGCCCTTTATTTAAATGCGTGGAGATACTTTGTTATTTGCACTTAGAAAACATTTGTTCTCTAAACATTTATATTTCCTCTTTTATTTTCTCAGAGGAAAAAAACCTTTAAAATTAGTGAAGCTAGGTCCCATGGGGATGGGTTTGTGCGTTGCTAGATTTGACCTGTTGGGTTAAGCATCTCTTTACTGCAGCTGCTGTTGCTGTTGTGCTTTTAGCTCCTGATTATACCTGTAGGAATAAAAAAGCAAGAGCACAGGCTAAGAATGGAATAGAACACCAGTTACAATAACAGTGTTTTCCTAGCAATCTGTTCAGCAGAGGGGGTTTAAAATTACAATGGACTTGAGGGTGGAAACTCGGGATAGGATAGCTTAATTAGTGTAGGAAGTTCCAAAGTAGCTAAGTTTGCCACATTCCTGGCTAGTACTGAAGCCAGAAAACTCCCAAAATTTCCTTCAAGAAATAATTTTTTAAAAATGCTGCTCTGCTTAAGAATCCTTTGATCCAGCTGGAACTGACACAATTCAATGCTGCTCTAACTGGACTGAAAGTATTTACAGCTTCACTCCAACTTAACTGTAAAAATAACAATGTAGCAAGAACGTTCTGTAATGTTTAATGAATTGTTCAGTTCCTCTTGCCTCTTGCACTGACAGAGAGGTTGGCAGCATTTATAAATTCCAGGTTAATGCTTAGTTGTAGTATGTACCCTTTTTAACACATACCTCCATATTCGGTAGAGCTGGGAGCCACCAGCACAGCCAACAAAGAAGTTCACAGCAAACAGACTCCAGTTTTTAGGAATAATAACTAGAGAGTACCGGGACCAAATAAGGCCTGTTGAATAAAATGGAGACTTTAAAGGTATTTCAAGTGAAATATTCAGATGTTTCCCTAAGTGTGGAGGCAGATTCATAGGCCAGTTGAATTAAACTAAATTTACAACTTCATGTTAGACAACTGCTTTGCTTATAACTGCCTTTTTCTCAGTGAAAGTGCCAGTGGGACACCTACAGGTATGTATTGCATTTTTCTAAAATAGCTACAGTAAGGTCAATCATAGTCTGAATATCAAACAAAGATCCTCTGTAGTCTACAGCAGCCTAGACCTTAATTCTCTAGCACAGTTGCAGGGTAGTGGTATTTTGCTGTATATCCAGCTTGCTGTGCTACATTGGAGATTATGCAAAACCTATGCAAAATGCACGGGACTGTGTCAGACATCAAAATAAAGTCTGGAGAACCCTTTCAGACAGGGAAAGCATTGAAACAGGCCACCCAGGGAAGTGGTGCAGCACCATCCCGGGAGCTGTTTATAAGAACTGTAGTTGTGTCACTTAGAGACACATTTTAGCGGTGGACTTGGAAGTGCTGGGTTAATGGTTGGACTCAATGATCTTAAAAGTCTTTTCTGACCTAAACAATTCTAGGATTACAGAATATTGTTCTAAGGGTGTGAGAACTCTTGGCAGGCGGCAGTACAGTAGTCCATGTGCCACTGCTTCCAATTTCTTGTAACGCTTTAAAATTCTTTCCAGTTATGTTAGTGTAATTACCCTACCATTCTAAAGTCCCTTAAAATCTGTTTAAACAAAGTAACTATATCCTGGACTGATTTCAAAATTACTTGATCTGAAGCAAAAGAGGTCACTCACTGCAATGAATGCTATCATGGTAACTTAAGGGATGACACTCATGTCCTAACTTGTAGCAACTTGCACTGAACAATTCCAAATTAAGACACATGCAGAAAACTGTTACATGATTACAGAACTCTTACTGATTTAATAACAAGTAGAGGTCTGTCCTAGAATTATCATCCAATAGCAATAGTGACAGCTAGCATGTTAAAATGAAGGCTTTCTGTAGGAGTGGATTAGTGCTGATGGAGGATTCTGAGATGGTGCTGTGTAGAAACATGGAGTAAGTGTGGCTTTACCTGTGGCCATCAGTACTGCAGACTGTGCTGTGCTGAGCTTTTCTGCTGGTCTGGCCATGTCAGCCAGTCCAGCACCCACCAAACCCTGTAAAGAGAAATTCAGTGAGCACCAGTCTGGGACTCCTTTACAAGGGGAGGCTGCTCCACAGCTCAGTCTTCTCCTACTGCATTATGCAGGAGATGGGATGCATTATATAAGCAATTAGACTCTGGGATCATCCACTTGCAGTCCCTTGTGGTAGGAAAAAGAATGCAGTTATGTCAGCTACAACTGGGTGGCAGTTTTGTATTAATTCAAGAACAAGGTTAATTTAAACACAGCTGCTTAAGAAAGCAGCTGAAAAAAAACCCAATCTCGTTTTCATGTAGCAAGTAGAGGCTTATCTAAATAAGGGCCTTCCTCCCACAGGTCAGGGTAAGATATTGCTGGTAAAGTTGACCCCATATAGTCTTCACTCAGCTTCATCTGAGGGGGTAAAAGAGCTTTTTTAAATATAATATCAGTAAAAGTAGAAAACATCTAGGTGAATTGAGGAATAGCTTGGCTGATCTCCTTGGCATTAGTAGCAAACACTCCCCTTGGTTTGTTTGTTGTGTTATTGCCCTCTACTGGAAATACAATTTCATGTTCCTGTTACACCAGTTCACAAAAAAAACCCCAAACAAAACAAAACCAAAACGCATAAGTAAGATAGTCCTAACGCTTTTAATTCCCTGACTGCTACCCAGAATTCCACTGGCACAGAAGAGCTGTCTGTGTGCTCAGGCTCGGGAGGGTGTTTCCAGGAAGAACCTCTGAGGAAGGGGAAGGTTAACCATGGTTCCTGCAGCTCCAGCCCAGACAACTGACGAAGAAACCAAGCTGTAGCTTAGAGCACAATGTGTTGCCTGTGGCCTATAAAACGCTGGGGTTCACAGTGGCAAAGTTACAAAGCAGCTGGCAATGGCAAGAGCAGGTTACATCCTTGCTTGTTATCAAACAAGGAGATCAAACCCTCGTGGGTTTAGAGATCACTTCTGTTACCTGTACCAATGCAACACCTTGGAGGAGTACAGTGAATTAGGAGGAGGCATCTGCATCACCTGGGCACAAACACAGCCCAGGGCTGTAGCCAAGTGGGAAGCAGAACCACACAGGAGGCAGAGCGCCACTGACAGCGACCATGGCAGCTGCCTTTGTCTTTTATATCGAGACTACCTTGCACTCTGACATGCTTTAGCCTGCCTTCAAGCTATAAGGCTTAGGAATTGGCTTCTTTAAGATACTTCTCAAATTCCTCAATCTCAGAAGAAATATGTGCTTTAAGAGCTTTGCATCATGCCTGCTCATGCCTACCTTGGGCAACATCTGGTGTTTCACAAGAGAAAGCCTTGGTGAAACTCAGTGAAAAGCACAATTTTTCCACGAAGCATTTTCTCCACGCTGTATCCCCTGCATGTCGTGCTATCTGTTATTAAGGCTAATTTTGTTCCTCCCCATATATTAAAAATCAGAGCCTCAGTATTAATCTTTCTGCAGGCTCAGGTATATGCTGAGAAACTCTTGCTTGCTCAATGTATTGCTGCAGATTGCCCTGGGCTTGACACCCAGACACCAGCTGGCATCTTGTACTTACCCATTTCATAATAGGCGCCCAGAAAAACACTGTTTTGGGACCTGAGGGAGGAGGGGAGAAAAGAAGTTAAATTATTCAAGAAGATGTGGCTGTTTTAATACCCACAGTAAGTTTAAGTTGGTTTATTTTGGTTTTCTTTTTTAAAAATGAATTGTGTCTATTAGCAGTTTCTACTGCTGTATGAGCTCTAGCACCTAAAATTCATAATTCATCAACTCAGTGCATCAACCTTCAGTTGTGTAATCACTCCACGCATTTCTGCAACAGCTGTGTAGGATTTTGTATGTCCATGTTTAAGCAAATGATGACAACAGAGCAGGCAAAATGCATTTATAATTAAAAGAGTTAAGAAAAGGCCTAGGAATAGGGAAGACACCCCAAAAATCTACCAGGAGACAAAGGAGCATTATGAGGGAAGAGGATGAAATCTCCAGAAGGAAGGGAGAAAAGTCAATGGAATGGGACCGGGGGAAAAACAACTCTCTTACAAATACATGTAATTTTCAGTGGTGCTAAAATAGCAACTGGTTGGAAAGCCCTGTAAAGCCACACCTACAACCAGGCCAGAAATCATTAATCTGGGACTTCTGCTCCAAGTCTTAACTGAGAGACCACGATCCAAAGTACCAACCCCCTGGGAGACAGTCAGGACACTGTTCCAATTTTATCAAAAAACATTAATGTTTAGGCCACTGCTCAGCACTCTGATAACATGCAAGATGAAGCCAAGTTTTCACTGTAATATATTACATAGGAGTAACCACCAGGACTTTGGTTGCTTGCTTGCTTTTTATGAGAGCTATTTCTTCACTAAGAATTCAGCCTTAAAAAACCTTGCCCTAACTACTTGTACTTCCAGTTTTAACCACCCTCAAGTTTAAAACTACGACTTGGGAAACAAAAACTGGCTTGGCAGCCTTGCATAAAGCTCTCTTTAACCACCCTGCTTGTGATCAAATCTCAAACAGCATTTAATAACTCCAAGCACATTACTTTTTGTCTAATACTGTTGAATATTAGATAACAGCAGCTTAATATTCATCCTTTAAAGATACAAACTTCAGTTGCTGTTCTCTTAGGCACTTACTTGGTATGTTAGAATCAGGCTGCAAATACAGCTACTTATAAATAAATCAGTCTTACAGCGTAGCTTTAATTACTGACATTTATCTTATTCTAAAACACGAATTCAGACTTGGAGTACTAGAGGATGTGGGGTGAGAAAAAATTATTGAAGTGATATTCCTTAAACAGCTAGTAGAGTTTTCAAGAAGATTGACATTAATTTTTATTAATAATAGAAAACACAACCATTTCGAACTGCTGACTGCAGAACTAAGAAACAATTGGAGACAGGGGAGGTACCAAGCCAAGTTTGTAATTAGCTAAGACTGTCAAACACCTCTCCTGGAGGCACTCCAGCAAGCACCCAGCCAGGGTGAGTTCTTCCCAGCTCCTGACATCCATAATTTTTCAAGGTTGAATTTGACAGCAGCACGTGAGAGCAGGGGGACACCAGAGGCTAATCTGGATATCATGTGTGTGACCAGTTTATAGAATTCAAGACTTCTATTAAATATAAGAATCTTTGTGCTGAAAACTTGCGTTTAGGCAGGCAAAGTGAACCAAACAAGCCAAAGGGGAGGGAGCACAAGCTCAGCTCATGCTTTCCCATGGCATCCTGGGGAGCTGGTGTGCCAGGCCCTCCACCCCTCCACTGTCCTCCAGCAATGGCAGCCAAAGAAACAGTTTTTAACAAGCATCAATTATTTTGCTGGAAGCTTTCTTTATGCCAGGAAAGCAAGCACGTTCTTCATGCCTCACAAGTGATTTCTAATTTCATGACAATGACACTTAGATTCCTGAATTAGACTAGAGATTTAGATGTCACCATAGATAAAAGAGAGCCTTTCATTTTTAACCCACTTTTTTTCCTGCAGTCAGAGTGACATCTATTGCATAACTTTCTCACAGACACGCCTTCAAGACATTCAAGGCTAAAATAGAAGTTGCTGGGGTTCAGTTTCTATACTTGCTTGTGCTGTGGCTTTTCTCACTTATACCATCAGTATGGATTATGACAGATAGATATGTGTCTATATATTTTATACATATATATATACACAGAATCCCTAAAAATGGATTTATTAATTACAACATTATGGTGATGACCAGAAGTGGCCCACGGGCAGTTTTGTGAAGTGAAAAGCACTGCAAGAGAACCTCCAAAACCTCATCCAGTTACTACTACAGCTCTGGTGAAGAAGGAACAGAGATGTTCCCAGTACTGGCTGTGCCTTGTATCCAATAAAAACATGTGGAAGCTGCCACATTTCACACCGGTGGAATGTGTCTCGCAGTGTTGGACATACTGTCTCTTTATATATAAAAACAATACATTAATCTTAAATATATTGGTCTACTGAATTCAGTAGACCAATTGAATATGTGCAGTACAAATCAAACATTTTGAGAACTGCAGTTTTCACTCTTTTGTGATTTCTTTAGAGCAAGGATTTTCCTTCCAAGACAGGGCCACTGTAAGAGGATAGAGCAACTGATTGCAAACTAAAGTCCATTTTCACAGTGCATATTCCAGGTAGGTGAAGAGTCAAGGATGCCTGTGACACTGACACAAAACAGTGGGGACAGAGCCTATGGAATGCCAGGATTTTATCGGGCACTCGTTTTAACAACCCACACAACTTGTTTACATGACAAACACCACGTAAATGGCACTGAAGGAGATCATTTTACAAGAGGTTTCTCCCTAATAACGCAACCCCCCACGTTTGCTCACGGAAAGGTAAACTGTAGGTCAGGTGAGGGGAGCTCATTCCAGGGAAATTCTCTACCCACAGGAGCCCTCCAGCGAATTCACCAAGGGCACGAGTTGCCTTTGGTAGAATCATAGGATTCAGTACAAGGGAAATAAAGCCTAAGGTTGCCTGACTTGACCAGGGCACGTTCCAAGATCACAAACCCTGGCAGCGCTCTCCCCCATCCCTGGAAGTGTCCTAGGCCAGGCTGGATGGGGCTCTGAGTAACCTGGTGTGGTGGAAGGTGCCCCTGCCCGTGGCAGGGGTTGGAACGGGATGGTCTTCAATATCCCTTCCAACCCAAACCATTCCATGATTCTATGATTTTTCCAGCACATCCTCTTGAAAGAAGCGGCTGCCAGGAGGCCTCCAGGCCCCTTTAGACCCATCACATCCCCTGGGCCGGGCTCTGGCAGCCCACCCGATCCCTGGATCCACGCCGCAGTACCGTGACAGCGACACCAGCGCATCCATCCCGGCTGGAACCACCCGCACCGTGCCTGATTATCTCATTCTCCCTTCACAAAAACAATCAATTCCCCGTTAAGGAGCAGGACTCCGCAAGAGGGCCGCTTTCCCGTGACAGAACCACCCCAACCACGTTACTGCGGCCCCGATCCCGCCCCC